>WWET01000157.1:577828-589672 GCA_011038615.1 Limnodynastes dumerilii | reverse complement strand
AATATATAGATAGATATATAGATAGATATGAGATAGATAGATATGAGATAGATAGATAGATAGATAGATAGATAGATAGATAGATAGATAGATAGATAGAGAGAGGGAGAGAGAGAGAGAGACGGTATTTTGAGGACAATGTAATTGCTATACCCTGTTGGTTGAGCAGAAATGGTACACATACTAATGATATTGTTGTAAAACAACATATTTGTGCAGGATCTGCTGTGATTTACAAGCATTCTATTCTTAGACTGTATGTGGTTAGCAGGAACCAGTATATGCTCTGAGGATGGTGCATAACGTGATTCCCTGTAGACATACAGCATGTTTGAAGCACATTAAATGCATCGCATTGATCCATTTGCAAAGAGCTCTGTTCATAGATGTCTAGAATGATTTGCACAATGTGTTGACGGCCGTGTAATATTTCAGATTGTTGGAAAAGGTTGCACAAGCTAATGTTTATTGTAAATTACTCATGAGAATATCCGCTTGCAGAATGTTAGCATAACATGGTCTGTTGGAATTTTAATAGATCAAGTAAAAAGTTCAGTTCTTTTCTTACTTATTGATAAAAGAGAAATGTATAAATATAGTTACTATCTTTTTGCAGGCTAATGTAGAATATTGCTTTTGTTTGGAGTACTTTTTTTGGGCAATGTTAGTAACAGGCAGTGTCCCGTCCAGTCCCATCTGGCCCCGCCCATTCAGACTCTGGCCCCACCTCCTTGCTATAGGGCACCAGTCACTTTACGCCCCTGTCTACATTGGCTCTGATCTGTCCTTGATTAACAGAAAAGGTCGTAGAAGACAGAGAGCGCTAACCATACACTTCTAATAAAACCAAAATTGAAATATGGGTTGCAATAAAACACACTGATAACGGTATATGCTGTGGTGATCTCCTTTTTACCTGGGGAGTTCTGAGAAGAAATGAATATTTTCAATAATATTGTTTTGAATATTTACATTTGGGGTGGAGAGCTTTTGCCCCAAAATTTTGTCAAACTTACAGATCTCAATTTGTATATTCCGCTAAAGCTGGCCATACACTAGAGCGATTATCGGCCCCATCACCCAATAATCACTGTAGAGTATGGCCAAGTTCAAATTTTCAAACGCCAAATAAACGCACCAGAAACACTCTGGTAGATTATTTGGTCTTTTGACATGTTTAAGTTATATCGGGAGCAAGCTGAACGGCTTCCTATTCTTCAAAGCTGCTGCTGCTGTATATCTATGCACAAAGCTGCTCTGACAGCTGTGAAGGTATACTTTATAGCTGTTAGAGCAGCATAGTACATAGATTTACAGCAGCGGCTATTGCAGGGAGTAGTACAGACAGGGATCAGTCAAATCCACGCTGTGTAAAGCGCGGCATTCGGCTGACTCTTGTCTGTATTACTGTCTGCAATAGACGCTGCTGTATATCTATGTACTATGCTGTTCTAACAGCTTTGATAGCTTTAATGCTGTCGGAGTAGCATAGTACTATCCCTTGGCCCTCTCTCTTCTGCTAGGATTATCGGTCCCAGCAGAGGAGGTGTATGGTGCTGATAACAGGACATTCCTCTAGCGGGAAATCGTCTTGTTTATCGGCTCACCCCCTACTAGGACCAATAATCGCCCCAGTGTATGGGCAGCTTTTAGTAGTAACTATCACCCTCTTTGGTTGAAGATTATACCCAAGAGTCAATTCTTAGGATTAAAGAGGAATTGCACCAAGGAAGAATATTTTAGAGAACAAAAAAAAATGTAAACAAAAAACTGTATGGTGTAAATGTTCTTGACCGTGCTTTAGATACAATTCAAAATATTGGGCTATCTTTTTAGTCCCAAATGAAGAAAACGAAACCAAAGTAACTGAACTTCTTACTGGAAAAGGGTCTGCTCTTTTTGGGGAGGATTCACATCTAAGAAGCAGTCGCTAATCCCCCCCCTCCCACTCTACCCACTATTAATAAAAAAAAACAAAAAAACCTTACCTTACGGCGGCGCCAGCACCTGACTTCCTCCCTCCCTCACGTCTCCTCTTTTCACTGCGTGCCGGCCAGGCGTGACGCCATCACGCTGGCATTAGGCTGAGGAGCACGTGGAGAGGAGCTCAGGGGGAGCCAGAAGAAAGAAAAGACTGAGCAGAATACAGAAGATAAAGAAGAGCAAATATAAGCTAAGTAAAGGAGCAGAGGGGACAGTGTGTGTGTATGAGGAAGGGGCAGTGTGTGGGTATAATGAGGGGGCACAGTGTGAGTGTATAATGAGGGGGCACAGTGTGAGTGTATAATGAGGGAACACTGTGAGTGTGTATAATGAGTGGGCACAGTGTGAGTGTATAATGAGGGGGCACAGTGTGAGTGTATAATGAGGGGGCCACAGTGTGGGTGTATAATGAGGGGGCACAGTGTGAGTGTATAATGAGGGGGCCACAGTGTGTGGGTATAATGAGGGGGCACAGTGTGAGTGTATAATGAGGGGGCCACAGTGTGTGTATGTGTGTATGTATGTATGTATGTATGTATGTATGATGAAGGGGGCACAGTGTGTGAGGGGCCAGTGTGTGTATGTATGTATGTATGTATGTATGTATGATGAAGGGGGCACAGTGTGTGTGTATGATGAAGGCGCACAGTATGTCATGAAGGGGTTAACAGTTAAAGTGTGTGTGTATATGAAGATTGGGCGTGGGGTTTTTTTTTTTGGGGGGGGGGCGTCAGAATTTTTACTGCCCTGAGCTCTGCTAGGTCTAGAAACGGCACTGGTAAGTACCATAATGTAGCTAAAAAGGGGGGCAGGATAAGGTGTCCCTAATTTCTGGTCTGTCCTGACCCGGAAGGTTCTTTTGTGTAAGTGCTTTCTGTCTTTTCACCTTTTTATTTGATAAGAAACTGTTGTGCATGCTGTATGTCCATTTTATTATTCTTTTGTAACTAAGCATTGTGATTATTATCATATTTAATATCAATTAATAAATTCATGTCTCTGTGTTCTTACGGACTCACGTGTCAGACCAGCTCTGTTATTAAACGCTACTTAAAGGTTACTTCAACTCTGAATTTAGAAAAGTAGAAATTGTTATATGTAAGCATTGGCATAGTCTCTTAAACGATCTTACCTACCTACCTTGAAAGACAAACTTGTTAGAGACGCTTTTATGAAATCTAGTGTTCCACCATCTATCATGTCCACAAAAGGATTTTTTAGATGTAGCATCAGCCTTATGTCCAAATCCACTAAGGCCTTTCCAAAACTGGAAAATGTTACTTCTATGGTTAACCGGGATATATTTCTGATAAGTGATTTTAACACGTGTAACTATAAAAACAGTATGTGCATTATAGAGTATAGCTGTCACTTAGAATATGTAGGATGTACCTCTAGGCAGTTTAAATTGAGGTGAGCTAAGCACCTATGCTACATTAGGAATAGGGGGTTCACCCACTCGATGTCATCACATTTTTAGGAATGTCATAATTGTGACCTGTCAAATATCATTAGATGTTATGGTGTCAGCAAAGTTAAACTGAATTGGTGGAATAGCAATATGTCCTTTGAGTTAGCCAAAGCCACCTTTTTTCAATGGATTTTCCAAGTTTTAAAAGTTTTGGTAGCAAAATCATTAAAATGGTGCATGCGATCTGCTTGTGTGTCGAGTCCGATGCATGCGCACTTCATCCACTCTGGTTGTGATGGCGCAGCTTGGCTTGTGGCGCTGCTCGGCTTGTGATTGGTCGTGTGGTCGCGCATGAGTTGGTGTGAGTTCCGGCACCTTCTTTGTTACCAAAGAAACACTGCCTACAGCCAAACCACCCTGGATACATCTGATCTTAGAAGCTAAGCAGGGTTGGGCCTGCCCAGTTTCTGGAGGGGAGAAGACCGGGTGCAATATATGTTGTGTCTCATTAGGGATTTTATTTTCTAGAGTCACAGCTTTCTATTTGTCCCTCCACATCATAATTTCCCTGAAAAAAATCCCCTACATAACAATTGTTAGCACCAGATCCCCCCCCCCTTTTTTTTATTATTTATATTATTGTTTAATCTAAGATCAATTTCACATAACTAATTATAGGGGACCATCTAAGGAGACGCTGGCATTCTTATTTTATTTTTTTGCTGTTTAACCTGTACTTGTACATTTTTAGCAGCACCTTTTTCCGTTTATTTAGACAACAGTTCCATTTTCGCAGATACGAAAACTTTAGGTAAGGCTCCAATATACTGAATACATTGGTCACATTGGTTTACAGTTTAAATACATATGTTCTTCCTTTTGTTTTCCTGGAATCAACTGTGCATAAGATTTATATTTTGATTTTTTTGTTGTTTTATTTTTATTGTGGTAAAGTCACTGGGGCCTAGATTCACACCAGCGGATGTATTGCACATACGTCCCTAGTTTACTGATAATGCGTGCGTAGTAGCTATTATCGGTAAATTAGGGATGTATGTGCAATATGTCCACTGGTGTGAATCCGGGCCTTGTAAAGCAGTTATGTTTTCTGTACTTATGTTTATTATCAGCTCTACTGGCATAATAAAAGTCTTGTATTAGTTTAATATGTGTATATGAAGTATATACATTTTTTCAATATCATAGTAAAAATATATGATATATAACATATATTAATACATGTAATATATATAATATTTTACATGTTATTTATATATTTATTTCATTGTTTGTATAGTTACTCATATGAAAGACTTTGTATCTATGTGGAGGCCAGTTAACCCCTTCAATGCCAGTGACTATGATTTTTGTAACTGTATACGCTGCTGGATCTGATTGATTAATAAGTTCTGTCTTCAGTCATATCAGACATCGCTTTGAGAAAGGGCCAGTACCGAAACGCATTTAAAACTGTTATTTTCATTTAATGCCTAACTTTAGGTTACCTGCCTACTCTTTGCAAATTCTGATGGGACTTTTAATGGACATTTAATTTTAAGTATTTGTACACAGTTATCTAACATCACAGTGTGCACAGTTATCAGTGTGTTTTATTCCATATCCTATTTGATTTTATTAGAATGTTTTTCTTAAGAAGGAAAATACACACGGAAACATAAGGCAGTCTATAGCTCTCTTAAGTGCCATTAGGCAACTAAATACGGGAGGTAGTTTTGGGGACAGTTAGGTACGGATTGGTCCAGTCCTAACTTTCTCTTAAATCTGAACAAGATCCATAATACTCATCTGTCAACATTCTGACATGCCTACAAGGTGCCCTAAGCCCCTTTGTAGGTACAGGGAAAACTGTTTTAAGCGCATAACCTTATTGTAGTATATAAGCCAGATACACAGGGAAATTAAAACATTCAAATTTTAATGATACATTTTAAAAAATGTCACATACATACTCACGGAGAATTGCTCCACCCTATCCTCTACCGCTAATCTGCTTCCCCCACTTCTTCCTAAACCCTCTCTGAGGCTGCCTTGGCACACTTCTTTCTGCATAACCTACTAAAGACCGCATGTAGTCAATCTACACAGCTAAGTGATACGTAGATTGCATAAATGACCTACTACTCATGCATAGTAGGCCGGAGCTTCTTAAGTGTGAATCTGCTCCTATGTTAGTATTATATATACATTATATATGTTATTATATTTCTTTTACAAGCTGCCTGCATAAAGTTTTCAAATTCTGAAAACAAATACTAACATAATACTCTACTGTCGACATTTCGACCTGTCTACAATATGACCTGTTGACATTTTGACTGTCGACATTTCATACCAGATCCTTTAAGCCTCTTTCTCCCCTTTTCTTTGTATTTTAACTACTCGCAAACTGATTAGCATCACCCTTGTCTGGACTATATATATGTAATGTAATTAAATTAATTAAATAAGGGCTGGAAAAGCGCAATTTTTCTTTTTTTTATGCACTTTGGGGCTGATCCAGAGCTACGGCTGTCGCACTAGTTACGGCGGAAGTATGCGGAAGAACAGCATTTTTTGCAGTTCTACGCATGCGCCGGGCAGATGTTGCCCAGCGTAGTTAGGCAAACCCGATCCTTAGGATCGGACATCCCTAACTGTTGCATAGTTACGGCGAGGGGGGCATTCCTCGCCGTAACTACGCAACCGTTACAGAAGGAAGGCTGGGGAAGGTAAGTAAATGAGGGAGGGAGGGCAGGTTAGGGCAGTTACGACCCTGTGGCCGGTGTAATTACCTACTGTTGTGCCGGCTGAAGTTAAGGTAGCCTTCAGCCGACGAAACGGCGTCCGTAGCTTCAGCGTAGTAACGCTGGAGGGGGCGTCCCCCAGCGTTACTACGCCAAGGTTAGTGCAGGGAGGCGGGGGGAGGGGAATGAGGCTGGGAGGGCGGCGTTATCGTACTTAGCGTATTTACACTCCCTTACACCGGCTGAAGTTAGGGGAGCCTTCAGCGGGTGTAAGGGAGTGTAAATACGATAGGGCAGGGGGAGTGTCAGGGGGAGGCCCACGATGTAACGCTGAGCGTTAGTACGCTCAGCGCTACATCGTAGGTCTGGATCAAGCCCTTTATGTATTGTCTAGGAGCGGCCTGAAATTTGCGACGGCAGTTGTATTTGTAAAAACAAAATGAATAAAAACGAGTCACCATTAATGTCTCTCACCTTGAGTAAAGCACTTGCACAAGGAGAACATAAAAAAACTACTTATTTTACTAACCAAATATCACTCCTGTTTTACGGCACCTATTTTTTTCTGTGACTAAGGCGCTTTGCATTAGCAAAGACAAAAGACAAGGAACTGACCATGGCAGCTACTAAAATGAAATAAAGATGAAAATTTAGTTGACACCATAAATGCAATTACTGAGGCTCGTGAAAATACCCGGCTAGCTTTAATTTAAATATAAAACACCATATATATATTCTTATAAAGTACGCTATAAAAGAAAATGAAGAGGTAATACAATTGAAGACACATTTCTGGGATAAAACAATGCCAATACTATTCATTTATTAATTTTATTTTATAATATAGCCATGGAAAAATAGACAGGTCAGCTAAATGGAAAGGTTGTATAAAAATGGTTTAAATATAGTGATGTTATTCATTGGTAACAGTTGCGTATTTCCCATCTGTCTAAGGTGAAATAGTCTTTAAAGTTGTGTCCAATCTACTTTAGATCCAATTCCAACCAGAGGCCAGGTTTACTAAGCTGTGGGATGTTGGCCATAGCAACCAATCAGATTCTAGCTGATATTTTCTAGTATGTAATAGGAAAGTAAGAGTTAGAACCTAATTGGTTGCCAGGGGCAACATTTCCACATTTCCTTTCCCACAGCTTTTATCTGTCCCCAGACTGTTTACAAAATCCTACAGCAGATCAAGGTCTCAGATATAACACCCAAACCATGATACCAACTTGTCCAATTTAATAGAAGACCTCCAACCTGCATCTGTGGTAATGATCTGCTCAAACGATTGCCTCACTGCACAAACTCTTCCAATCGTCACCAGACTGGCCTGAAAGTTGCAGATACATGATGTTATTTTGCTGGAGCTACAACTACTACGTAGGAAATCTGCTGGAAAATGGTACTGCTCATGCGCAGTACCGTTATTCCCACAATGGAATGCAGACAACCGATGCTGCGTTCTGTGTGGATATCATCAACCCCCTGCACAGGGCGTAAGATAAGCATGGGGTGTGGACATAAGCATTTAATCATACATGAAGGGCTTGGCTAATTCAAGCATGTGTGAAGATGCATGCGGAATAATTAAGGTAGGGTTCAGGTGGCGGATCCACAATCCACACATAGGAGAGCAGGGGGAGTGGCTCTTATACATGCATGGTTGTGGATCACCGCAGCGGAGGCTAACATACAGAATTCAGCAATAACTGTGAATCAGGCCCATAATCTGAGAATTGGACGCAGCACTTGCGGGAGCACACACACTTGGTCGGCTGAGTGGCAGTTGGGTCTTCTGAATTTTAAGTAGGTTTAAAAATCATTTGACCCAGGATGGGATGTAACAAGTGGTTATGTGAGCGACGAGCGTACGCATCTATCCAATGTCTGACCAACAGGACAGTCGTTGGTCAGATTTGACATGAATTGGATAACTGTGTGAAGTTTAAGAACCCAAAAAGTCAACATTGATTCTGAAATGTGTACAAGGTTATCATGTGATGGCGGCACTGAATTATCAGCGATGTACCTCAGAAGCAGTTTTAGAAGCCCATTTACTATGTCTATTGTTAACTAAAAATGTCACACCTTTTTAAATAAAGATAGCTATGAGCTAGAGGGGTATAAGCTGGGATATCCCCAATTTGTGTATTTTTCAGTGGGGACAGAAAAGTAGGAGTGGATGTGCAGGATACGATTTCCAGATCTCTAGTTGTCGCTCTGACATACACTGTCCAAAAATACAGACCCAATGACTGTAAAATGTGCCACTTGTTACAGTCTCCCAAGGGGTTCTCACCGGGGCGCGGAGTCTAAATCAGGGCCAGGTTTTCGCTAGAGCTTCTGATGGTGAGGATAGTCTGGGCTGCTGGCACCTGATAGGTTGCGGCCCCCAGTGATTGCCACCAAGGGAAGAGCTGCAGCTTGGATACTGATCCAGGAACCTAAGCACACCAGAATACAGACAGGAACCCTTGCACACAGTGAAAAGCACACACATTTAGGATGGTAAACACCGGGTGGCAAACGTAAACAGGAGTACAACAGGTGGACTCCAGCACACTGCAAGATGGTAACAGCAGCATGGGGAGTAGATGGAAACACTTGCCCGGCAGGAACGGAGAGCGTGAGATGACAAACACACAAGCACACCACTCAAGGCAGGAGGCTGGCCGCAACCTGACCAGGGCTGAAGCCGCCGACGCGAGCAGCAAGCTACTCGCACTGCACACGTCACACAGGACAGAGACCAGAGAGACAAAAGCTGATAGGGCAAAGGTAGGGCAAGAGGGACACACCAGGATACACACAAAGGGCCTGATTTAGAGATCCGTCGGCGATCGGGCCGCAAATATACGCATCTAAGTGGCAGGTCGGAACAGGTTACACCACCAGAATAAACAGTCACTCCCCTCGCAACCTCCTGCCGTACCTAAACTTCCACCTCCATAGACTTGCCCTAACTGGCCACACTCACTTCCGACCCTATGTGTATTAGTTGCGTATATTTAGGGCCCTAACTCTGTAAGCGCGCCCACTTTCCCTCATCTAAATGCCTCCCCACGCCCATTTCTATGCAAATCCTTAGGTCCGTATATTTCCACCGCACTTAGGGTCGCATTAGTCTCCGCCCGATTCACAAGTCCGACCTTAAGGCATTTCCGACCATAACTTCAACGTACATGGCGTTGCACTATTACTACGCATGCGCAGTTGATGCAAAATTGATCCGACCCTAAATATACGCACGGAACTATCGTTAGTTCCGGATCTCTGAATCAGGCCCAAAGGGTCCAACACAATCACAACTCAGCAGAGCACAATCAGAAGGCAGACAGAACGCAGGTAAACCAGACGCTATAACCGACAATCAAATCTCCCGGGCAGAGGCTATTTAAGGAACACCCCCCGAATAAGCTGCAGTAATCAGACACACCTCCATAGATTATACTGCAGCTGGGAGAAACCAGACACTTAGGGGTATATTTACTAAGGTCGATTTTGCTCAAAGTGCCCACACTCCCGGGACATTGCCGGCGATTATGCCATTGCCGTATTAACTAAATGCAAAGTCCCGGGACTTTAGCCTTTAGCAAAATCAACCAGGCAAACATCACTGGACGAAAATCGTCCAGATGTTTGCCATATAAAAAATACAATTTGCGGTATTCACGAAAGGCGATATTCCTAAATCGCCTTTAGTTCGTCTGCAAAGCCTTGAAAATCAAAGCGTCTTTTGTGTGGGGCGCTTTCATTGAAATTGCACCACACTGTACCAGAAAAACACCATTCGGGCACTAGAGGGCACCCTTTTATAGAAATGATGACGTCACAAACACTAGAGCGCTCACTGGATCCCACTAAAGTAAATGACGTCATATTTTCTATAAAAGAGTGCCCTCTACTGACCGAATGGTCATTATCATTATCAGAATTCACATCTCCTCCAACCTGCTTCCCCCATCTCTCCACCCCCACTTCTATGCAATCATTGTGAGTTTTCTTCTTTTCATCCTACGACAAGTGATGAAATTCACTCCCTATTAATATCCTCACCACCCTCAACCTGCCCTGTGTCCCTATTCCCTCATACCTTCTCAAACACCTCTCTCCCACTGCCCCCTCCTATCTAGCCCACCTTTTCACCCTTTCCCTCTCATCTGGTATCTTTCCTTCCTCTTTTAAGCATGCTCTTATCTCCCATTCTCAAAAATCCTAATCTGGACCCTACATCCCCCTCCAGCTACCGACCTATATCCCTTCTCCCCATCGCCTCCAAACTCCTTGAGCGCTTAGTCTACCAATGTCTCATCAGCTACCTTACTGACAACTCTATCCTGGACCCCCTCCAATCTGGTTTCCGGGCCCCTCCATTCCACTGACACTGCCCTTACCAAAGTGACCAATGATCTGTTATCTGCCAACTCCAACTCCTGGTCTCACTAACACTGCTCTCTCCTTGTTTTCCTCCTATCTCTCTGACCGCACCTTCTCTGTTTCCACCTCTAGCTCATCTTCCCCCCCCTCTCCGCTCCCTGTTGGTGTCTCCCAGGGCTCTGTCCTTGGCCCGCTCCTCTTCTCCCTCTACATCCTTAACTCCTCACTTTCCTTTATACCACACATCCGCCCTTTCTCATTCTTGTCGTTTCCACCTATGCAACATTGCAGGCATCCGTCCCTTCCTCACCAATGAAGCTACTAAAACCCTTATCCATTCTTTAGTCATATCACGCCTCGACTACTGTAACCTCCTCCTCATAGGTCTCCCACTCACCATCTTGCCCCCCTTCAATCTATACTCAATGCTGCTTCCAGGCTCATCTTCCCCTCATGCCGCTCTACCTCGGCCTCTCCCTTATGTCAAATCATTCACTGGCTTCCTGTTCACTTTAGACCTCTTTTTAAACTCCTTACCCTCACCTTTAAGGCTATTTCCTCATCCACTGCTCCCTTCTTCTCTTCCCTCATCAACATGCACACTCCTTCCCGCCTTCTCCGTTCTGCTAATTAGTGCTGTCTGACCTCTTTACTGATCACCACATCTCACGCCCGTATCCAGGACTTCTCATGTGCTGCACCTCTGCACTGGAATGACCTCCCTTCTTCAGTCAGACTCTCCCCCCCACATTGCAGGTCTTCAAGCATTCACTCAAAACGCACCTGTTCAGGTTAGCCTACCCCTCCTCCACTTAACATCCTCACTGCATCCTTCATCTATCCCTTCTCTTCCTTCCCCCTCTCCTCCACTCACACCAGAAGTCCACTTCCTTCCCTCTCCTTATGTCTTCTGTAAGTTCTTCCCTCCCACATAGTGTGTTAGCTCATGTGAGCAGGGGCCTCCATCCTAGTGTTGTTCCTTCCACCACCACTCCCCCCCTCACTTCATACCCCCTTGTCCCCCTCTGCTACCCTTTAACCCAATCCCTACTTGGTGACTCCCTCTCAACCTCTCACTGCGCTCTATCCCCTGCTCCCTGATCTTCCAAGCTTGACACCTCGCATTGCGTTCTGTGCTTGCTTCACTTTATTTTTGTGATATTTTTATATTCATATTGTATTTAATATGTACTGTGCTGTCCATCCCTACCCTGTATGTCTGTATTGTATTTTGTTGTATTTTATACGGCGCTGCGGACACCTTGTGGTGCCTTATAAATAAACGATAATAATAATAATAATAATAATAATTCTCTTCTCTTTTCT
>WWET01000157.1:545331-571113 GCA_011038615.1 Limnodynastes dumerilii | reverse complement strand
TTTCTGTCTTTTTCTCTTTCTTTCTTTCTTTCTTTCTTTCTTTCTTTCTTTCTTTCTTTCTTTCAGAGTTTTTGGAAGGTACAATAGTAATTTTATGTGTTTATTTCACATCTTAAATCAAGCTAATAACCTTTATTCTTCTCTCTATCACAAGTCACCTGTATAGGCTCCCGTCTGACATTGACACACACTGGTCTAGCATGTGCGATGAGAATCTGGAAATAGAATTCCCGTCTTGGCAAATATGCTACATGTAATGACTTGAGTCTTCTCATATCCTCACCATGAGTTCTGAAAAAAGAAATTCATTGCTTATAAAGCTCAAAAGTTGTCTTTATGATGAAGCCCATCAGACATGCTCAGCTGTTCTTTGCTTCTTTCAATCATTGTAACATGAAGCAATTCTTTATGAACCTGAGCTTCCCGGTGGGTTTCTCAGCAGTGAGTTCTTTGTTCTAGGGCTGGATTTTATGTTTATAGTTCCAATTGCGATTGTTTTGCTAACTCTCGCCATCTATTGATTTGTCTCTTGACCTGAAACTTTTTTCTGTTGAAATACCCTCTGTCTGCCTGCAACACAAACCCTTGTTAACAAAGCTTGACAAGTGCTGACATGCAGTTTAGTTTGCCAATCACTTCACAAAACTTTATTAGTCTCTTTGCTTTAACTCTCAGTATCTGTCTTTTTGAACAGCTAAAATGTGTCTCTCTCTTTTCAGGCTGGTTTTATTACCGTAACAGCAGGCCAGGTTCCAATAAGACATCAGAAAACCAGGTCACAATTAATGCTCTAATTGTAGTATTAAGAACTTAAAAATAGTAGCCCCTTACAGTAGCAAACGCAGGATATTGAAAGGGTGATTTCCAATGCGGGAAATACATTTGGGGTATAGTAGGAGTCTGGACATTGCAAACTATATAAAGTACATGTCTCGATATATTAAGTGTCTAGTTATGGCATGTACTATAATATATGGTGTCTGTATTAAGCTTTGGGAATTGAACACTATATACTGTATTTATTATGTGCCATTCCCAAACCCCTGTAAATATTATAGTATATATTATATATATTGATTCCAGCTCTGTGGTGGGATTCCATTGAATGGGCTCTCTCTTCAATGTTGGTCCACCTGCCTACCCATGAAGCCATGCTCCCTTTCAAACCACCCCAGCTAATCCATGCCCCTTTACTGGCACCTGCGAAGCAACACCCCTTTTTGGGTTTTCCATTTTTTGGGGATTTTTTCCCCCTCTTTTTGTAAATATTTCCTGTTTGGGTTTTCCATTTTTTGGGTCTTTTTTCCCCCGTTTGTAAATATTTGTAGTGGGAAGGGGGGGTTGGGCTACCAGAAACCCCCCAAGGTGCACCGCTGCCTTATCTAGACTTCGGACTCTGGGATAGCGATGTGTGGCACAACGAACCTATTTCCACTAATTGTGTTAAGCCTGGAGCCTTAAATCTACTGGCAAAAAAATCAGATACAAGAAATCTAAGGATAAAATATGTCTTTCAGTCATCTGTTATATAATGCAGTAAAGTACTATAAATTATATGAGATGGAATTTTCGGAATTTCACTGTCTAGTGCAGGTAATTTTATCAAGACTAAACAAGACTGAAAGAACAATTTTGTAAATGCTGTTTGTCAGGAAGAGGGGTAGGGTGTTGCTCGGCCAGCAGAGGGCAGCGTCTGGCTTTTCAGACACTATTATCTCAACTGAAAATTATTATCTCAATTGAAAACTGAAAAATTAACTTTGTCAAGCTTATGTGATCAACAAATGAAGAGGCTTTCTCTGTGTGCTTTGTAACATCAAGGTTGAATCTTGCACCTGATGGCAAGAAAAACAACTTGCACACAAAAATGTGCAATTCACAGCTAAACGCAAGACGTAACTTCCTGGTGTGGTTGCTAGTAACAGCGGGACACAAGGGGGACATTTTTTATCTGGCCTGACCTCCTAAGGGGTTCTAGAGCCCACCTGTAGCTCCTGGTGACAGTCGTTCCCAGATAAAGCCCAGTGCCTGGCCTCCTGGCTCTGAATTCTATCATGGATTCACTGTGGTCTTTCTCCCAGAATGCCTTGTGTTCCTATTGGTGATCCGACCCTTTCTGTTAAATAACATCTCTCTCTCTTCCTTCCTTCCTTCCTTCCTTCCCTTTCTGCTCTCTCTTTCTTCCTTTCCTTCCTACTCTCTCTTTCTTTCTCTCTTTCTTCCTTCCCTTCCTCCTCTCTTTCTTCCTTTCCTTCTGGCTCTCTCTTCTTCCTTCCCTTCCTCCTCTTTCCTTCGTTCCTTCACTTCTCTTACTTTCTTCCATTCTTTCCTTCCTCTTATTTCTTCCCTCCTTCCTCTTTCTTTCTTCCATCCTTTCCTTCCTCCTCTCTTTCTTCCTTCCTTCTATTCTTTCTCCTATTCCTTTCTTATTTTCTTCTGTCTTTCTCCCTTTTTCTTTCTTTCTCATTTTTCTTTTTTTACCTTTTTCTTCTGCCCATTAAAAAATATGCAATGGTGTCTACTTTAGGCATATCGATTGCCACTTATCTGACCCTGGTGTAACTACTAATGATGATTATGATGCACCCACATATGCTAATTTTCAGCCTATGGTTGTGAAAAGGGGCTTAATAGCTGTAATTGCATTTGTTTTACTGTGCCTACAGATTGTACTGTAGGTTGTAGACTGTATAACCCTGTAATATACAATATAAAACTGTAGCTAAATATGTTAGTGCCGAGGACAATAACATAAAAGAGCCTCTCTTCATCCTTCCACCCCAGACAGCTGCCCTCCTCACATATCCCTGGGTATGACCTGCTTCACACAACAAACTTCCCCTCCTTTCTCCCCCCCTAAGTTTATGCCTATTAGCTTTCTATACATATGTTACAGCTACAATTGAGATGGAGACTCTAATTATGGCAAAGTAGCATCATTTCTGTCATTTGACTGTTCGCTTTGCTCATTGCTAGGAGATTAGGAAAGAACAGTTAGTTTTCACTTGTACTCTGCACTGTCAGTCAGTTCAGGAAATGCCAAGATGGTAATTAACACTGAAACATCAGTCTAGCAAAGTAGCTAGGACGAGATGAACACTCATTTGAGAGCATTTTGCACTTGCCATTGAATATCAAACTTCTCAAGTGGCACAAATGAGGAAAAGCTAAATGGAAGACAAAGCGGTTGAAGGACTTTAATTGCATCGAGAGGAAGCAAAAGTGTTGGAGGGAGCCAAGGTGAACCTGTCTCCTGGAAATTACTTCTATGTCCTCTGCGCTGTGTCAGTGTATGCAGAATACAGTATACCATGCAGCAAGCCTTCAGCAAATATATTATTTCTATTCAATTATCATGCAACACATTTGTCATTGAGCTGTTATCCCTGTCCTGCTGAGATGTGTTATCAGAGACGATTCTCTTCTCATACACAACACTCTCATCTTGGTAGGAATCTTTATGTAAAAGGCGCGTTTTTCTCACTAAAGAAGAATAAAGAAATGTCAAATAACATATATGTCAAAGCAGCCTTTAAACTTGAAGAGGAGAGACCCAGAGATAAAACATAGGTGTGTAAGGTGACAGTAAGCCAGAAATATGCTCATGTCTAACTACTGTTCACATAAGAGACGCGCACATCAATTCTCTGTTAACAATGGTGAAACGGTCTGCCAGTCATCCACTCAATGTGATATGTTTAATATGAAGAACTGGGAGTCCTTGAGGTTGGAAAGCAAGATGGGGTTGACGTAAAGACAAAAAAACAAAACCTAAAAAAATATATAAAAAAAAATAAAAAATAAAATTACATTTGCATACTCTGCAACTGTACCTATTTAGCAGGGACAGTACCATTTTTTAATGGTCTGTACCGGCTAAAAGGATTTTTGTACCGTATTCTGTCCCAGCAGTTCCCTCCCCCTATACTCACCTTCCAGTCATGCAGCATCTGATCACTATAGCAGAGCTGCGGGGACAGACTCCCAGCTTATCAAACATGCAAATGATGGCAGATTAAAGCCACGCCCCTTTATGTGAAAAGCCACGCCTCTTCACAGACACGCCATGTCTGTGTTTGCCTCTGGATTGGGGGCTCTTGCTTGGGCAACCCTTACTGGGCCTGAACCAGAGCTACGGTGTGCCGTACTTCGTAAGTACGACCAGCGTAGCTCATAAGCACTCCCCCGACACTCCCCTTACCCACTGTTACGTACGGCTGAAGGCTACCTTAACTTCAGCCAGCGTAACAGTGGGTAATTACGCCGGGAAAATAATCGTAACCCGTAAAAACGACGGCGGCCGTAGGTCTGGATCTGCCCCATTGAGTCTATCCCTTCATCCATTCTCTCCCTCAGACTTAAGGATCCAGATCCATACTGGTAGTGTCAAGTATATATATGCGCTATACTGAAATGGAGACGTATTCCAAGGACAGAGTGCAGATTATGGTCACACTTTGTCATTCTTGATCCAGTGCATCAATTTGTCTGGATCCCCAAAGACCACATCAACTCAGTTACAGTAGCAGCGATTCTTTATTTCTGACAATTGATCCTTGCTTCATATCTGACTCAACAAAACTGTAATAGTTCTACACTATTATTACTAGCTCATTCAGTGCCACATGTGGTTAGAGTCACTTAACATCTTTGTGATCCTAACACGTGAAGATATGGGATCAGACTGTTATGACTGATATGGAGACATAACACGGTAGCTCAGGAATTGGTGAGGTTTATTGCAGGATGACACAGATGGAACAATAAAGCAGCTGATCTTACGCTTATGCCCACCGTCCTAGCGACGGCGGGAGTAGGTCTGGATCAGGCCCATTATGAGCAGCGGCAGAGTGATGGCATCAGTCCAGGACAGGAGCTCCCTTTCCAGCTGACGGCAAGGCTTTCTACGATATCCCAGGACTTCAACATCAGTAGAAACTTCTTTCACTGCTAAAAAGCATACCTGACACTTGGTACATATGCCGTTTTCTATTACATATTGAGTTTATGTTGTTGCTGGGGGGTTTTTTAATGATTGTTCTCATAAATGTATATTTGTCTACTTTCATCCTTTTAATATATGGCTGAATGATTTGGAAATGAGAGATATGGCAGACCTCAAAACTTCTTTCATGGACTAGCTCATACATTTACACTTATATTTTTATATTGCCAACATCACAGGAGTGTTTATTAGCGCTATCCCCTAATCTTATTTACCTAAATTGGTTTCCTTTCTTTGGAGGAATAGGTGGACTCCCAGAGATTAGGTGCCTGCAGCCATTAACCAGTGCAATACTGCTCTCTTAACAGTTATTTTTATATTGAACGTACCAAGCCGTCCAGTCCAGCACACATGCAGGATGCGCTTCCATTTGTGCTCACATCTGGATCGGTGCCAATATGTGCAAGGCCCTATCTCTGCCTATCTGTGTGGACATACAGCTGTGAAATAAACTAAAGTTCAGAAAGGGTTTTCACCCTATCTACAGCCCTCAGTGCTCGGAATCTCCTTTACCCTCTGAATACTTTTCCTCTGAAACTCAAGATATGAGTTAGTCAAGTGGAATCCGTTAATCACATAGGCAAGGAGGCAGACGACTTTTATTGTAAAAATATTCATCGACATAACGGTGTTAAAATATATCCATGTAAATCTTTGTTTAATGCTGGAATTTAGTATACACATTGGCACAATAATGCCAGAAGTGTCAAAGCTGTTTTATTGTGTACAGACTGTTACTTCACCCACTTTTTGCCAGCTCCACTATACCCTTATGTGCCACAATGTGAATATGCTGTCACTTTATCTTTTAAAAAAAAAAAAAAAGGTATTTCTAGCGTGTTAAACAGGGTGGTTGTAATTCTACAAAAAAATTGACCTAAATCGCTCTTTTAGTGATTTGGGAACTGATTTAAAGTTAGTAGCAACAATAAAAAAGGGACTAAACCATGTTGAACTGGACAGACAGGAAAATTATTGAATTATTTATTTTTGCATACAAGGAAAATACTTAGTTTTTCTTACATTTACAATGGCTGATCCAGAGTTTGAGGGTTTTCACCTGGGTTGAATTCCCGGGTCTTCTGACATGGGTCCACCGGAAGTACCCTTTTTTACATCTCCACGAAATACCCGGGATTTTGCCGAGACCCGGGTTTTTGGCGAAAATCCCGGGTATTTCGTGGCGATGTGAAAGGGTTATAAGAAAAGGAACCGAACACTGTTTAAGTGTGTGGTGATATAAACGACCAGCTGGGCCCCACCCTACAGTAGGCAATTAGTTGCAGAATTGTTCTGGAAGTATGCAAATAGAGCAGGAGTTTTTGATTGGGTAGCTTAAGAGGGGGGTGTTTTTGTCAGATGACCAAGGAGGGCTGTATTCAGAGATCCGATTTCTCGGTTAGTCCCGTGCATCTTTTTACGATCGGACCAACTGCGCATACGTAGTAACTTAATTTACGTAGTTAACATAGACTATAAGGGCCTGATCCAGACCTACGCTGCCCGGCGGTAATACACCGGGCATAAGCCTAAGATCGTCTGAAAAGGTGATTTGCGCATGCACCGGCCAGATGTTGGCCGGTGTTACTACGGAAACGCCCAGTAGTATCACCGTAGTAACGGCTGAGGGGGCGTCCCTCGCTGTTACTACGCAACTGTTAGTGTAGGTAGGCGGGGGGATGTAGTTTAATGAGGGAGGGAGGGGTTTCCGTTAATACGCTCCTTTCACAGCGTATTTTGCCTCGCTTATGCATGAAGATAGGGTAGCCTTTAGTCGGCGTAAGCGAGGGAAAATACGCTGCGACAGGGGGGAGTGTCGGGGGAAGCTCATGCCAATACGCTGTGCTTTACTAAGCACAACATATCGGCCTAGGTCTGGATCAGGCCCTAAGAGCGGAAGTGCCTTATTGGACAGACCTGTGAATCGCACGTTGGTAAATACGGACAGATATGCGATGCAAAAATACGCACGGGAAAATGTTAATAAATATGGGCGGGGGGAGGCATTTTAATGAGGGAAAGTGGGCACGACTATCATGAGTCGCATGTACAGAGGACTCACGGGAATGCACTCAGAAAGTCAGAGGTGGTCTATGGCGGCGGAAGTCTCTGACAGCACAGCCGAGAGAGGGGAGTGTCGTGCTTGTGAGGGGGTTTGGCCTGCACTAGCCGTGCGTATAATTGCGATCCGATCGCCACACGGATCTCTGAATACGGCCCCAAGTCTTTATATTGTGAGCCTGTATGTGGTTTCCCTCTCTTTTCTGCTGAACTGAAGGTGCAGCAGGAGGTAAATCTAAACGAGGGTTGCCAATTCCGGGAGACTCACGAAATGGGTGCCTGAGAGAGCCATCAAATCTCCAGTTGTTTACTATTAGCAGAGTTTAATTTCATCATTTTTGCAATTTTTTATACATTGGTGAAAACTGTGTACATTGAATAGCTTTATTTATACACTACAATTGACAGCTGCCTCAACTGTAATTCTGTCAACATACACTACAATTGAGAGGAATGGTTAAGGGTTAGGCTGGCTGTGGGGAAGGTTAAGGTTAGGCTGCAGTGAGGGGGGGGTTAACATAATTACTCTTTGTCTTCTAATTATATATTGAAAATGCCCAGTAAGACTTGTGCATACCCTATTATGATATTCCAATAGGAATCAGGAGCCAGATTTACGAAGCTGTGGGTTTGGAAAAGTGGATCTGTTGCCCAGATTTTAGCTGACATTCTCTAGTATGTAAAAGAAAGTGAGAGCTAGAATCTGATTGGTTGCTATAGGCACCATCTCCACTTTTCCAAATCCGCAGCTTAGTAAATCTGGCCCCTGGACTTAGACATGACCTGTGGCTGCTGGAGTGGTTTTGCAGTAACCTGTTCGTACTAATATCGCGTTTGGGTCTGGATCAGGTGCAACTGAGCACGCTATTAGTGTACATTGACTACATCCACCCACCACATCCTTCCCACAAATCACCACTCTGAACGCAAGCCGTCACAGTGACGCATTCGGGTCTGAATCAGGTGCAAGTGAGCACGCCGATTACTGTACATTGACTACATCCACCCACCCCGTCCTTCCCACAAATCACCACTCTGAACACAAGCCGTCACAGTGACGCGTTCGGGTCTGAATCAATGTAATTGCCTGCTCATATTTTTGGGGCATGTGCAGTGTGAACAAGTGCAGAGATCCGCTATGTCATCAGGTACCTAAAATCGCTTATAAAAAGATTTGTATGCCGTGGACACAGGTAAACGCGAATCAATTTTTAATGTCTGTTTTAGGACACAGCAAAGAGTCAAATTCTAGAAGGGCAGAAAGACGCAGAGTACAAGAGAGTTTAGCAACAGAATCAGCACTCGCGTATAGATGCTTTGTTAACTGTAATAGCCAGAGGCATAATACAGCAGAACATGAACAGGGTCCATCTGTGCCTTTCTTACAGCAGATCTGCCAATTGTACCTAAGGTCTCTAGAAACTCCACAATGTAAAACAGTGTGATCAGCTCAAGTACCAGACGGCAACAAGCTCCCTAAAGTGTTTGCGCAGCTCAGCAAAGCAGTGTGAAGAAATACAGCAACGCGGCTGCTTTGTACAACAGCTCCACGTTGTGTCTTTATCAAACATCCATTTAAAAACAGCAGAGACGACACATTCAGGTCAACTTACAGAAACCAGCCAGAGGCTGAAGAACTACAAGTCTAAGCATGCCCTTGTGGAATCTCTGTTTCATAGAGCAGCCATCAAAGGTGTCGCGAGAAGATAGAGGAGGTGACAGGGCTGGTGCTTGGTCTCTGGGCACCCTAGGCAGTTAGAACCGATCACCTGTTATTGTTAACTCAATCCTCAGTGGTTCTGATAACACCCCTGCATTGGCTCTATAGGTCACTATACATAGGCTAACATACCCTCCAACATGATCCATTAGGTACAAAATACTCTGCTCCTGAGCTTCCAACTGTCAGTTACTATGGTAACCACCTTTGTTGAAGAGGGCAATATTTTTTTAAATATCAGTTAATTCATTTAAACCAGGTGAGTGACAGTTGGAAGCTCGGGAGCGGATAAAATTGTACCTAATAGAATGGGTCATGTTAGAGGGTCTGGGCTAAGTACAGTGTACTACAAAGTAATTGCGGATGCAGAAGTGTCAGTAGAACTACTGTCATTGTGCCTTCATTGACTGCTGATCAGCGATAACACAATCTGCTGTTGCCGCTGCAGCACCGTTAACTTTGTAGTGCCCAGCCAATCAGCTGTAAGGGATATGACCAGCTAAGCACTACAAAGTAAGTGGCATTGCAGGTGCTTTAGGTGAGCTGCGTCAATGCCAACAGATTTAGGGTCCCTGCTGGCTGCGGCCTCCTGCTGCCCCCCAAGGCCCGGTGACCTAGACAAGTGCCTAATTGCCTAATTTTGCCTAGTGGTAGCACTAGGCCTGGGAGGGAACCTTGCCCTCTCTCCCTCCATCCAGCATATGCGAAGCACAGTCGCTGGATTTGCATACGCAGAGTGGCTCACAAACTGTGCATTCGTGGACAGATGACTGTTCTGCACATGCGCCAAACAGCTGCCTATACATCCGCCATTCCCTACCGCCTAGCCTACCGCTCAGCTTCTGTGAAGTTGTTTATTAACAATGATTTGTTCAAGGCGCTGTACAATAACTCTGGGGTAAGAGCCATTGCCTCTCATAGCCTGCCAGAAGAAGAGACACTGCTAAACCCTGCTCCCTATGCCACCCACCAGCACCTATGCACAACACTACAGTCATTCTGCCATACCTCTCAACGGTCCCTCATGTGGCAAGAACGTCCTGATTTGCAGGCCATAGAAGGGGTGTGGTTTTTTAAGAAAATAGGCAGGGCTTTCACAAATATGGTCATTTGTGGGTGGAGCTGGGTGGAGTTTGGGCCGAACTGGGCTGGGCTTATTTTATCCTGCTTTCAGGAATCAGGATTCTCAGCGTTGGAAGCTATGGTTCTGTGCATGTTAACAACAGCTGCCAAGGTTTTCCCAGCATCTTAACAGACCAGATGTCTGCCCAGAACCTGTTCTGTCAGGATGTTAAGGACCTTGGACCTTCCCCGTCCACAATCCTGGAAACAATTATCCTGATTTTAGTTTGATATTCTCATGCAGAACACTCATTGCAAATAGCATTTATCTTGTTCTTTTTGGTACAGAATGTTTCAATGTTCAGGCAATTGAGACACTGTTGAAAGTTTGGATTGATTCAATCTTTTCCTCGCAAATAGTAGACACATAAAGTGCTATTTGCAACTAGCTATTTTATAGCAGAAAGAAATCATGTGTATTTACATAAAGAGAACATCTTGGCTAATGACAGACACAGAACGGAAACTAAAATGGCTAAAACAACTTAAAAAGAGAGACTAAGATGATATGTAATTTGTAGCATTTTCCCTGGTCTCATCACCAGAGACACAATGGAAAACAGAAAGGCAATGTCCTTATTAAGGATTATTCCCTAAAATTCTATTGTCATGCAAATGTTTATGTTAATCAGCCAATCAGATAATTGCTTTGATTCTATAGACAGAGCTACTGTAATTGCTGATTGTATGTTATGGTTTTGAGCATATTTACTCCTAAATACAATGTAATTGTGTATCACATTTATCAGTTTTCACATAGTACTCAGCAAAAGGCTTTGTTTCTAAAATCAAGGAAGAACAATACAAGTCTTTATAAAGTTTGAACGGCAATACACATAAAGCAACACTTAAGCTGGCCATACACTAGAGCAGTGGTTCCCAAACTTTCTCAGTTCGAGGCACCCTTAGGGTCACCATATTTTTTTTCAAGGCACCCCTAAGACAACAATAGAATAGAATAAAATAGAAAACAGAAACATTCCACGGCACCCCAGTAATAGCATCACGGCACCCCAGGGAACCGCGGGGCACAGTTTGGGAACCACTGCACTAGAGCGATTATCAGCCCGATCCTTAAATTTTCGCGTGAGCACCCGAATTATCGCTCAAGTGTATGATTACGTTTTTTTTGCCAAGCATTCCAATAATCGTCCAAGAAGGGCTCTTGAACAATTATTTGATCTTTTGACATGTATGATTTAAATCGGCCCAATGCTCCAGATTTTTGGTAAAATCGCAGTGTATGGGCAGTTACCGATAACTGTCAAATCTTCGCCGATAAATTTATGGTGACGTTTAGTTCTTATGCAAATGACACACAAATGATTAGCGGCTGTGAACTATAGACTCTGCACTGTGGATGCTTTAATACCCGCTTATACATGCAGGGCCCCATGAATCAAAGATCAAAGAGCTACTTCCTACCGTCTATATCAATAAAACCCACATGGTAAGGACAGCCTTTATGTTACTTTTAACAGAAAATCGAGAGGCAAAAAAAATGTATTGTACTGTGTATGGACAAAAGCGAATTTTTAAGCCTGAGAAAAGTAGAACAAAAATCTGCGTTTTTTTTTTTTTTTTAACTTTCATACGATTATCGAATGAAACACATGTAGTGTATGGTGCCGAGACCATGAGGGACTCTAGCGGAAAAATCAGAAAGATTATCGGCGAAATTCATGCAATTTTCGATAATCTTTCTAGTGTATGTCCAGCTTAACACATCTCACAATACTGATGCAGAGGAACAGATTTAGAGTCGGGAAGAACAGCTAAAAAGAGAAAAATTTGGCTTTGACAAAACCATGCTGAACTGTAGTGGTTGGAGTCGACGCTCCGATGGGCAGCCTTTAATATTGAGACAGCCGAAAGTTCCTTTGTGCCGATCGGCATAATGGGGTAGATCCAGAACTACGTCCGTCTTCCATAGACGGACGTAATTCAATGAACAATAGCTGAACAAAAGACCGCATATACGCAATCTACGTATTGAAACGATACGCAGATTACGTACAATAGCTACTACGCATGCGCAGTAGCTATTGTTCATTGAATTACGTCCGTCTATGGGAGACGGACGTAGTTCTGGATCCGGCCCAATGTCTGGTGCATACGCACCTCTGTTCAGACACCCAAATTATGCCTTTTGCTCTCGTGAAGCTGGTGTCGGACGAAGGTACGGATCAGGTCCACATTATTCAAAAGAGATTATGCACACTTGCGAGAAAATGATAATAACATAGGAATATTTTCTACGGTTTTCTAATTACAGCAGCACATGCAAGAAAAAAAATCCAAGAACTTAGAAAAAGAATGTCATTAATTGATTTTTGCAGCAGAAAGATTAAAAAGAAAATATTTTCCAGTACACAAGAGCGTTTTTTTTTCCTCCTGTTCCCTAATTAGGCAATACAGCTGTTCATCCTAAATTTCATCCAGAAGGAACTTCAGATAGATTTTGTTTTATGCTGCGGCTTAAGGCAACATCCTTTCAAAAATCTGTTCTTGCACAGAGGCATCTGATCCACAAGTAAGAGGGTGCTTTGCTAATGGCGTTTCAGTGTACAACATCATTCCTTATTAAGTTATATTTATTCAAGGAATTCAAGCTTATTCACTGTGTTGAAATTATCTCTATTTGTCCTGGGATCAAAATGAGGCAGATTGAAAGTAATCATCTATAATGGATATTAGGGACAAATTGATGCATAATACTATTTTAATGGAGCGTGGTCTCTAGGGTTCACTAGCCGATTTAAACAATTAGTGACACGCAGATGACACCGCTGTTTTAAGTGCTTGACATTACATTAAAAAGTCCCATGTTTACTCCAGCACTCTCCAAAAGCTCTTAAAGATTGTGTTTAAAATTCCCAGACAAATAAAACTGACTTGTTTGCAAGAAGGAACCTGTTCTTCTGTACAACGAATCAAAGGGAAGCTTTCAGTAGTCGCTACAGTATAATGGCTGCATACATTAAAGCTTGCATTTAGTATGCTTTCCGGTATTAAGAGCAATTGTTATGCCTTTGTCTCATATGCTTTGACTCTCTTCCCAGTTCCCTGCTGATTTGGTAGTAAGACTACCACACATACACTTATATCAACAAGCAATATTACATAAAGCAAAGCTTTTGTCTTGTGTGGTTTGTTTAAAATATGATAGATTTTTACACCATAACAATTTAGGAGAAATTAGTCACTGAGATTTGTACGGAACATGGCGACTCCATAACATACAAAGAGCTATGCGTATACTAGGTGCCTTGACATGCGTTATTGTGATTGGAATTCCACTGTGCAAGAGCATGAAGCTGATGTTTGACTTCCCAGTTCCAATGGTCTGTAAAGGACATCGGGGTAGATTTAGAACTACGTTTGCCGTACGTTTATTCGCGTAGCGTATTTTCGTGCACGTAAATTCGCTACACTCCCCTCGGCACACCCCTTGAACGTAGGTATTTTGTCAAGATACGTTTTCCCTACCTTACCTTAACTTTTGCCAACGTAACCGCAGTCATAAACACACGTACGTATGGGCAACACAAATTTACGCAGCTAAGCACACTCATACTGTACACTTTAAATACAAACCCCCACCTACTTAACGTAATTCAGATGTATTTTGGACTCACGTAAAATTGGCACACCCACACGTAAGTATTTACGTGACACATATACGTGAATGGCCCATACGTTCACAATTACGCTACGCTAATGAGCGTATTTTCTATGCTACGTTACTGTGCGTATTTTCTATGGTGCGCATGCGCAGTACTAACAAATACGCGATTTTACGTCTCCACCACGCGTAAATTCGCTCCGAAGCGTTGTTCTGGATCAGGCCCATCATCTCCATCTAACATAAAGGTGCATGGGCATTAAACTATTTATTCAGAGCACAGCAGAGGGATCGGATGGCAACATAACTAGAATAGCCCCGATCCAGAGGTCAGCGCACGCCACCTGGTGTTATGTTTCTGCACTACAAAAAATCGGACTTGCCTAATAGACTTAAATTTAGAAAATTTTGTAAATTTAGTCACTACGCCTGCACAGTTCATCCGATCCTAAAAATATGCACGGAACTTCCCGCAAAAACAGTTCTCTGAATACGGCCCCTTATTTATATTAACACTTTGAAACACACAATAATGCTAAGATTTACACACTGAAAGACTTGAAGAATAAACTCTCGCCTTGGCAGGTGGCCTGTGTGTCTAACCTGGATTATTACCTGTCAGCACTTGCTATATTTAGGTAGTATTGTCACCATAGCATTCCCGGTCTTGATTGACAGCAGTCAACAAACCCTTGCTGCATGTCCTCTAGCTGAATGGAGAAGAACAGTCCTGTAACCTGGAGGCTTTCTTCATAATTTAGATGGGACTAAATGTGTAACTCCCAGGAGATGCCATCAGAAATGAAAGACAAATCTTTCAAATGAAATGATCTCCTGTTTCTAAGCTTCCTATTCCAGATAAAATGCAAGACTGTCTGAGAGTTGCTTTGCAAAGTGTTTTACCACTGGCACAGTAATTGTACAATATAATGTACAATATACAGTATAATGTAATACAAAAGACGAGACACACTGAGATCACTTATTTGAAGTCAACGAGTGAAGAATTAAAGGGCACCGCTATACAATACTCATAATATATTATTCCTGTGCTCTCAGTAGCATCTACGTGTGGTCACTGTGTGTTGAATATATTTTCTGCATGAAATATTTATTATCCTGAGAAAATTCTATTCAGTCTTTGCTGTAGCTCATGCTGGGCACATGAAACAAACAGTAGGGATCCTGCTCCATAGGAGCCAGGAGAAGGTAGAGAAATAATTACAATATTCAGATGGTGCAGGAAAACCATAAAACAAGTTTGCAATTTATTGCCCAAAGTCAGAAGTTTCTTCTTCTCTGCATTATCTTCTGCTAAAGCTCATCACCTATTGGCAGGAATAAAAAAAAACATTCCATCTGCTGTTGGCATAGCTGAGGCTCAAGTAAAATAGATGCTATAACAAAGTAATAATAGGATATAGTAAGACATAAAACAGTAAGTTTGTATAAACAGCGGGGTTACCCGGAATACATCACGATTACATCTTATTGGGAACAGAGCATAAAGATATCAAAATATTTCTTATAGAAAATTATCAAAAACAATAAAAGAGTATATTAGATATCTCTTTTCTGACCTAAGATAGATAGATAGGATTTAAGAAAGATTTGATAGTATCTCATGCAGTATTAGGTCTTCATGTCTCTCTATTTATTTAGACACTATTTTAGTGTTAAAGATGTACTGTTGGGCACAATGAAGCTGGCCATACACTAGGACAATTATCTATCTCAACAGGAGGTGGCCCGATACACCTCTCCTACTGGGACCAATAATCCCAGCAGAAGAGGGAGGCCCTTGCAGAAAGGGGGAACCATTCAGTTAACTGATTGACTCAGTTTAGTGCCCGATATTATTTAAGCATGGCAAAAATATCAAATAATCATACCAGAGCACTTCTGGTACATTTATTTGCCTAATTTATCACTAAAGTGATATTGGCCCAATCACCCGATAATTGGACGATTGGGTCAACAATCACTCTAAGCCACGTGACCCACATGTAGACAAAATAAGTCTTGCCTCCATCCATAAATGACTATGTTTAGTCAAAACCTCTTTTTGTCAAGCTATATCCCTTTTATTAACTTAACAGAAAGTGGACCAGAGCATAAGAAGATTGAATGGGCTGTACAACTGAGCACAGTGGGGGAGCACCAGTCCCTAACTTTGACAGGGGCACCAAGGCATTGGCGTATCTATAATTGGTGCAGGCGTGCAGTGCACACGGTCCCCTCAGAACAGGGTGCCCTGTGGCATTCATCCTGCATGCAGGGTTGGCGGGGTAAGGGGGCCATTTGGCATCTATTTCTTGCCTCTAAGATCTTCCGGAGGTAAGACATAGATGCGGAGGGACTGTCCCTATTTGTGGACTGAAAAAGGGGTGGGGCTTACAGCAGTTAGACCCTGCCCCTTTTGAGGTCTATTTTTGGCATCTATTTCTTGCCTCTAAGATCTTCATAAGGTAAGACATAGATGCGGAGGGACTGTCCCTATTTGTGGACTGAAAAAGGGGTGGGGCTTACAGCAGTTAGACCCTGCCCCCTTTGAGGTCTGCGAATCGGCACAGTCCTGTCTCAGGGTAAGTTGCGGGGGCTCATGTACAAATCCAAGGGCCTCCTCACTCCTTAAAATGCCCCTGCACCAAGGCATCTTGATACACCCCTGCTGCTAGGTATGATAAGTGTATCCTTTTATCCCAGTTAGTAACCAACATATTAGTCTGGCCTCACTAAGCACATCCTGCTTTGAAATCTCTTGCTGCTAAGAAAAGAACTTGGCGCGTTTGCAGCCAATCTTTAATAAACCTGTACATTAATTCCCTTCTCAATATTAAAGGATATATTCCTGCAGCACAGCTGTTATTCTGCTGGATTCATAAAAAGGCTTTTAAGTGCTGCTATTTATATTTAAATTCACTCAGAAATGTCTGTCACAGCAGAAAGATCCACATCTGTAGCACTGTCCATATAAAAAGTGAATCCTTAGCAGAATATTGGCCAAAACATGTAAAAGAAAGATATTAGAATGGGAGCAAAGGATTCTGGGTATCATTATTAAATTACATTTTATCCGTCTATTGTGTTATGTGTTTTATGCTATCAGTAACATGATAACACATACTTTACTTATGTGTACGTATCAGGTTGCTGGTATAAATTACTAGTAAGATAAATGACACAAAGGTCAACAAATCTAGAGATCACTTATGCCATATTAAAGGTCATAATGCGACTTACATAATAAACATTGTCCTTCCTTGATGGAATTTACAAGATTTGAAATGTCATGTGACCTTTTCATGTTGCGTAGTGCAACTTAATGTCATGAGAGGTTCTTAAAGGCGGAGCAGAAATTATTCTACTTATCACATGTTTTCCAAAAGGCTTTTCTATTGGGGGCCTCTGGGGCTGATTCAGAGATACGATTTTCACGCAACTTAGGAGCGTATATTTAGGATGTTAGAAAATTTGCATAACTGCGCATGCGTAGTAATAGTGCAACGCCGTCTACGTAGAGTTTAGGAGCGTAAATTCGCTAAGAGCGTAACTTCGAATCGATCGCAAGCACTTAAGATCTTAAGTGCTGCGAAAGTTTAAGATCTTAAGGATTTGCATGAAAATGGGCGGGGGGAGGCAGGGAGATGAGGGAAAGTGGGCGCGGGCAGACACTTAGGATCTCAAATAAACGCTACTACTTCCCTTAAGATCTTAAATGACAGCGCAGAGTTAGGGTTAGTCAATGGTGGTCTAACTTTAAGATCCGCCGCTATTTGCAAGGAGAGTGACTGTTTATGCAGTGGGCTGTAACCTGGTAAGATCTTAGCTAAGGTGCGTATATTTGCGATCTTTTCGCAATCGCATCTCTGAATCAACCCCAGAAATTCTTAAAATAAATCCAGAGTCATTGGAATACCAATTCTTGTAATTAAAATAACATGGTTGCACATAGGAGACATGCCATGCTGCTGTGTAATTCTCATTAATGGATTTACTATGAAATTAATGAAGCTTAAGCTTTTCATGGTAACTTTTATTTATTTATTTATTTTTGGCTATTTATTTATTTATTTAAAGAGTGCATTTTTCAACAAGTTTTTTTTTAAGCGTGTGTTATTTCATAAAAAGGTTATTTTAGTGATAGAATCATAAGAAAATGGGTTGAAGTACTTAATATTGACCTTAGAATACTCTCTAAGCAGGAGGGGTTTCTGAGTATCTATAATGGTGACTTTTATAATGTGTATTCAGAATTCAGGACAATGGCTGACCCAAGGATGGACTTCCAATACCTTAACGCTTACGACTCCAGCGATTAGAAAATGGTTGTGGTATGGCGGTTGCATTCCCCATATAGAATGAGAGATTTCCGAAATAGGGGCATCCGATAGTTCCTTTTTGGATTTCCCTATTTCGAATACCCCTCTATTTTAGAATTTTCTTTCACAATGGGTGAGTATGCCAATCGCCATACTCACCCATTCCTTTTTGGAAACACCGCAGCCACCGTCGCCGCCGCTGCTACCACAGGACTTGCACCACAGGAAAGGTGAGTAACCTCTCAAGGGTTAGGGTCAGGCTGCAGGGGAGGGACGGTTAGGGTCAGGCTGCAGGGGAGGGAAAATGCGGTCAATCTGCGGAAGATGGAAGGTTAGGGTCAGGCTGTGAGGAAGGGAGGGTTAGGGTAATGGAAGGGGAGGGTTAGGTTAGAATTAGGGGAAGGATTGGGGTAGTTTTCAGGCTTACCTTTCGGAGCACCCTGTTCGGTACTCCGTGGATCGATTGCATAAGCAATCGAAATCCCAGCCAGTTTCGAACTCTATAGAAATAGGGCCGTTCTTTCCGGCGACCCACACCCGTGGCACGGACATCTGGATGGACACGCATCCTGGCGCACACCTATTCTGTACACTGTCATTTCCCACCTACTTTTGACAGAAACCCAGCTTCTCTGCCGAAAAATCTCAGAATAGATGTGGCAGAAGGTTCAGATTATGTAGCACGGGCTGCTTGTAGAATGGCTGGTAGATGTGGGACACAATATTTTACAAATATAAATTCTTACATGCATTTAGAAGCATTATGTTGTTTTTCCATGGAAGTCTTTGGGGAGGAATTTTAGATATGGTTTACTAACATTTTCGAGACGCCTCTAAGAAGAGAGAACTATAATGTCTGCCTAAATGAGCCCTCAGTCTCCAAACAAATCAGTTTTACACTTTTCAATCAGAAAGATACTGTCTCAGGAATTGAGAATAGTATGTATTGATTCCCTTTCTGCCTGTTTCCACAAAATTCTGTTATAATAAAAAAAAATAATAAACTTCTGTAACGTGTATCCACATAATAAAATATATGGGCTAAATGACCATGTATCCAGTGGTGCTAAATAAAAATCAATTGTCTTCAATGCTTGCTAACATATCCCCTGAACAAGATAACAGGGATCATAAGTTGCTAAATAATGTATACACATCTGCTGGCAAGGAAAGATAGAGCCTCTTTACTAATAAATAAATTAGTGTTATTGCTATTGAAGAATCGTAATCGTACATCATTATTTTTTACGTTTTATACATATTTACCATACTACCACCATGTATTGTTCTCAATAGCCTCTAAAAAGTATTTTTTATGCTATAGTATCCAAGTTTATAGTTTTAGCTCAACCATTTAAATAAATATTATAGATGATAAAATATTATAAATGATATATTACAGTATATATTTTGACAGATACAGTATTTACATTTGGGTCAGATGCTATTTTGTTTTGTCAAGGCAAGTATGTCAGGTTATATACAGTATTCTGTACACACACACAGTATACATTATGTATACCTATATTTATAGAGTAACTATGTAAACCTTTGCTGGCTGAGCACATGGAATATAAAGCAATTACTACAGTACAACTATTAAATGGTGACTTTAGCACAAGTATAGGTTTACAGTGTAAATGTTTATTGTCATACATACCATCATTTTGGAATTTTTGCTGAATTTAATAATTTGTAATAATTACAATTCTAATCATTTGTAAAATAAAAATAAAACCTAAGGCCCCAACCCTTTGCAGGCTACAAATAATGCCTTGCCATAGTTATTGTAAGCTTATTGTAATGCAGCCATTTAATTGATGCATTTTTCCTTGTAAGCTTGCAACATAAATAATCTGTGTTGCATTTATTTATTAACAGGTTTTTATATAGCGCATTATAGAGAATATTTCACATTCACATCAGTCCCTACCATTGGAGCTACATACTAAGGCCCCTAACACATACATTCACACACACACACACACACACACACACACACACACACTAGGGTTAATTTAGTTGGCAGGCAATTAACCTTCCAGCATGTTTTTGGAGTGTGGGAGTAAACTGGAGCACCCAGAGGAAACCCATGTAGACACTACAAACTCCAGATAAGGCCTTTTCCATGAATCGAACTTATGACCTCAGCGCTGTGAGATACAAGTGTTACTTACTGAGGCACCATGCTGCTGTATAATTACTCATTTATTTAGATTTTTTGTCCAATAGAATATGAGCATATACCAAGATATTCCACCAAGTTTCAATACAGAGCAGAGGACAGAATGGAGGAGCAGGAAATAGAGGAACAGAAGTAGAAGATGGAAAGATGGAATAAAGCAGAGGGAGGTTAATGTTAATCTAAACTATGTCAACCTTATGTGGGGGGTATACAGGTAAGTTTATATACAGTTGTGCGCACAAAAACCTTTCCCAAAAAAAGGAATAATCTGCCATACATGGTGGGCAATTATATACATGATGGGCCCACCTACTGGGGATATTCACCTATTGAATAGGGCTTCAGTTATCATTAACTTTGTTTACTTACAAATTAGCAGCTACCAGCTTCCTGCAGAGACCAGACAATGGAGCCAACATCACCCATTCAATGTTCTACAAAAGAGTGTGTGAATTGAATGGGTGATGTCAGCTCCATAGTCAGAAAGCCAGAAGCTGCTAACTGGTAAATAAACAAAATATTAATGATTTAATAATTGGCTACTATCTTCCCCATGTCGCAAAAAAAAGTATGAAGGAAGAAATGTATGGCCGATCGGGAAACCCCCCAAAAGGTTGACATAGTTAAGGATGACATTATCGTTCCTCTGTTTTATTCTTTCCTTCCGCCCTCTTCTTCTATGCCTCTATTCTGTTTCCTGCTCCATCATATAGCTGTCAACAATCACACAGTCATCCTTATGGTGATAACTGTAGCCAGCGTCTATAACTGACTTCATCCAAATGAAACACTGGATCAATGGACCGTATCCAGAACTACAGCTGTCGGGTACGAGCGACCATAAGATGGTGATTGCTAGCTACTGGGTATGCGCATGTAACTAAAGACCGCATATACCCAATCTATGTACCGAAACGATACGTAGATTACGTACATAGTTACTACGCATGTGCAGTAGCTGGCAATCACCATCTTACGGCCCCTCATACCCGATGGCCGTAGTTCTAGATCCGGCCCAATATGGCCAGTGCATCGCTCAATAACTAGTAGCTAAACTTCCATTATATCTGTATCTATATATTTATTTAATGTAGTTGGAGCATTTGCAGTCAGCAATTGTGTTTCTGCAATGAAAGCCAAACAACTGTCTGCTCTGCAGGGAACAAGCATCCTCTAAGTACCATTCTTAGCCCCCCCATGGCTTTTATTAGTTTATATAGAACTGTCACTAATCTGTAACTAAGATTTGAAAAAGTAACAGAAACCACTCTAAACGGGATATGTCATTCCAAATCCAGCAGAATCTAAGCACATGCACAGTCTTAATACTGGGTTGGAGATCTAATTTAGTAAACAGTAAATAGTGAACTATTAAAAACAGAGAAGGGAGGGACATGACATGATAGCAGCTTTCAAATACATCAAGGGTTGTGACCAGCTAGAGGAGGGGGCATTTTTCAAAAGAAAAGGTGTAATAGAACACGAGGGCATGGATACAAACTGGAGTAGATTCAAATGTAATAGAACACGAGGGCATGAATATAAACTGGAGGGTGGTAGATTCAAAGGAAATGTGCGGAAAAATTACTTCACTGAAAGGGTGATAGATAAGTGGAATATTCTCCCATCTGAGGTGGTTGATGCCAGTACAGTAGAACAATTTAAACATGCTTGGGTTAAATATAAGGGTATCCTAAATTGTAACCCCAATTGAGGGTAAATAGGGTCTAGGGTCAGTATAGTTTTCAATAAACAAATGGGCAGACTAGATGGGCCATGTGGCTCTTATCTGCCGTCACTTTCTATGTTTCTATGTTTCTATGTTTGCACCTAAATAGGGTCACTTACCTCTTTGCTGATGTTTCTATGTTTCTATATGTGAATCATTCTGTTCAGCATGCAGACTGAGCCAAGGGCACCAAAAGAACTGCACACACACCCACAAAGACACACCCACACCCACAAAGACAAACCCACACACACCCACAAAAACACACCCACACACACCCACAAAAACACGCACACACTCCCACAAAGACACACCCACACACACACACTCCCCCCTACATCCGTGCATTGTGCTTAGTGCTTTAAGTGATAGCCATAGTCTCTCATAGCCTTCCAGATGGGCTGACAACGCTAAGCTGTAAATTACAACCTGCCAAGGCCTTAGGGCAGGGGTATAACTTCTGTGGGTGCAGCTGCCTAAAGGAGAAAGGGGCCCCGTGGCAGTCACGGCAGCAAGGTGTCACAGGCTGGGAGCTTAAGACCAGTGCCAAATTACCAAATAGGCAAAGAAGGCACCGGCCTATGGGCTCGGTGCCTTTTAGGGGCTTTTCAACATTGGATCAAAATAACATTGATTTGGCATTGATTTAATCTTAAACATATTAGGAGATCATCTGCGAGGGGCCTCCGCAGGGTTTAATCCAGCTTATGACAGATTCTGCTCTCACACACGTCCCTGCGTTCTGTCCACCTCGGCCCCACCACGATCACACCCAGCTCTGCCCATCCAGACTTGGGCCATGCCTCCTTGCTACAAGACCCGGGCCTGGCACGTTTGGCACCTGCTATAGACTGTGAGACTGGACCCCTCTCGGTATCCCTCGAGCTTATTAGTGCAGTCCTATTAGTATGGCCAACAAGTGTATGACCTGTCTTAAGAACCCATAGAAGGAATCTTTTTCGTTTTATACCCATTTGATCATTTTTGTTCTTTCTCATGGACAACACTTGGGGTATCATCCAATATCTCATGTCATGATCCAGCAATTATGGTCATCATACGTTTTTAATAAACTAATGAAAATAAAAAATATTGGAGACTTTGTATAAAGAAGTCACATCATGCACTTTGCAAATGTTATTGCTCACCAACAAAGCTTCTAAAACAGATTTTTTAATATAATTGGTGTCTTAGGGAAGATTTGTTTTTACAGCTATTGCCCTTTCAGACGGAACAGACAGATATTCTATCCAGGACTTGTAAATAGGCTAAACATGTTTTTATGTATTCTAGAATGACATTCAGCAAATGTTGAATATTGTTATGAAACATCTGCTTATCTGCATCCTACGCAGAAAATTAATATATTGCTGCCAATAACTAGAAAAATGGGTATTGTGGCTGCACAGAAAAACGTATTAGTATCAAAGTACCTTCGGAAGCCCCCAGTGACGGTCGCAACTGCATCTGGCACAAATCTCCAAATAATGTTCTTTATAAGGTGCTCAACAGCATCTGCTTCAATCTTTGATACGGAATCAGCGATATCGTCATAGTAAAGTAAACCTGTAAGATAATAAGAAACACTGCAAATGACACACACTGAAAAACATCTATCTGTAAATGTGTGATTCTCCCTATAACATGATATAAAATATATTTCAACTGCAAATTCTGTAAAAGACTGTACAATGGGATCCACTGACCTCCTACTCCTTCAAAAATACCCCTGTAACCTATACCCTCTACCATATCCTAATTGGTCCTTACTCTTTAACCCACACTTATTACAACCCTCTATCAACTGGACTTTGTATATCCCTGTCTCGCTTCTTAACTGCTCCAAGGCCCATAAAAAAAAAACTGTATTAGAAGTTACAGCCAGGACTGGATTAGGAGAGGGCAATCAGGACAACCCCCCACACATGTAGCCTCAAGATCATTTCTCCAGTGATTATGATTAATCATTTATGAGGCCATAAGGTACTCGCCTCACATAGGATCGGATCCAGACTTTGAAAAATAAGGGGAAACAAATCCAAACCTGAGAAACCACGTTGAATGGCAGAAGAGGCAAAATTCATCTGTTGTAAGAAGTGATGTTTCCTAGACCAAATTCTAATTAATAGTTTAACGGTAAAGCTGGTCGGTAAATGTGTGCAATAAGCCTAAGCAAAGTATTTTCCTTGCATGCAAAGAATAAAGAGCACATTGAGCGCTAATGATAGCAAGCAGGCTCGCTGTGCCTAGTTGCACAGTAGATGCCTTTTGGGACTTTTAAAATTTCAAGTTTCAAAAGGCAAAATCACTGAGCATGCGCCGGGATTAGAGCCAGACGCGCGCCCGGTCAGGTAAGTTTTAAAGCTTCGGTCTTGTATTTTTTTTGTGCTTCTTTTATTGAATATATTTCCATGGATTGGTAGAAACATTTGTTAAAATGTCTTTCTTCAATGAATTAGTTGACTACGCATGAGGTGCAGGCTGTTTTTATATTAGAAGACTTTCCAACTATCACAGAAATATGTATATGATGATAATAACAAACTCTTAATGATTCATTTATGGAAAATAAAGCCAATTTCATTAATGTAAGTTATAACAAAACTTAAAGGTCTATGTTTTCTATTTGGCTAGGGGTCAGGAATATAAGTGCAATGTGGCCATATTATTCTGGGTAGCCTCAGGGCAGCTCAGTGGGTCACCTAGAGTGCTTGAAATGTTCCAATAGAATGGCAAAATCAATCCCAAGCCAAAAATTTGCTGACCATCACAAGCCCTTGGCTCATGATCATCTGTTTACCTACAAGAACACCACATCATTATGAGATTACAACTTACTCTCTGTAGGAGATAATAGTGTAGTCAGTGAGGCCTGGGCTAGAAAGTACTCTCTATGTTGAGAACCATGGACAGGAACCTAAGATCCTACCAATGCAGTGTAAGCAGGGACAAAATAATAAACTGCTCCCAGCACAATCCACCATCTGTTAAAGTTGTCTAAAGTTGGATCCACTGGATGGATTTTCCAGTCACTGTACTCAGATTTGTGCTCATGTTAATATTTCAAAAGTGGACATTTTCTGACCTGCTTGGAAAACATCCACTTCTACAAAGCCTGGATCCAATCTCAAATCTCTATCTTACTAACTAGCCGGATCTGTTCAAAGGAAACTGAAGGCAGCCCTGGCTGAATCGCCAATGTGCTCCTAACTTTCAAGTTCTGTCCTTTGGAAATGGAAGGATTATATGTGATTATATCTGAAGGACTCAGATTCAATTGCAATTAGACTCTATTTTGCCTGAGCTAGTGATGGATGTGTGAATTTTTAGCCCTGCTTGACAGGCACTCTTTAAGAGTTTGAAAATTACACAGGTGCCTATATATAGTCCTTAAGCAGTCAAAGCGGCTTTATGTTGTGTCTTTCAAGTAGTGGTTACTGAAAGGCACAGCATGAAGTAGGCTGCCAGAATGAATCTTTGTGTTATTAAATGTTCCAATGCGGTATGAGGACTTTCACACTTAATTGCACAAAATTCTAAAAAAAAAAAGTTTGTGTTTGACTATGCCAACATTTATATGGTGATGACACATGTATGTCTTATGATGTTATTAACATTTGACACTACACATGAAAGTGTTCTATATATAGATGCCTACATTAAGTACTGGATCGACCAGTTCTGATCCAGATTTATCCAGCCTTTTGTGCAGATGAGAGGAAGCTCATAAAAATGTGCATAGGGTGTAAAGAGATTGGGCCTGATTCACACTTAAAAGGCTTTTGCTTCTTAAGTGGATATCTGGCCAAAATGACCTATTGCGCATGCACCGATCTGGTACATAGATAGCGTAGGAAGCGCGTCTTTAAAGACCGCACGCAGGGATTTACGTCCATAGAGGCAGCTTTATGCCACCTCAGGGCGTTTTTAGGAATAAGTGGGAGGGGGGGAGGTATTTAGATTAGCTGGGGAGGGCGGGGAGGTGCAATGTCTGTACGGACATTGCACAGAGA
>WWET01000157.1:508977-521908 GCA_011038615.1 Limnodynastes dumerilii | reverse complement strand
ATGGCGTGGGCATGTATGGCTGCCAATGGAACTGGTTCCCTTGTATTTATTGATGGTGTGACTGCTGACAAAAGCAGCAGGATGAATTCTGAAGTGTTTCGGGCAATATTATTTGCTCATATTCAGTCAAATACTATCAAACTCATTGGACGGCGCTTCACAGTGCAGATGGACAATGACCCGAAGCCTACTGCAAAAGCAACCAAAGAGTTTTTAAGGCTAAAAAGTGGAATGTTATGCAATGGCCAAGTCAATCACTTGACCTGAATCCGATTGAGCATGCATTTCACTTGATGAAGACAAAACTGAAGGGAAAATGCCTCAAGAACAAGCAGGAACTGAAGACATTTGCAGTAGAGGCCTGGCAGAGCATCACCAGGGATGAAACCCAGCGTCTGGTAATGTCCAGACTTCAGGCTGTAATTGACTGCAAAGGATTTACAACAAAGTATTAAAAAGTGAAAGTTTGATCTAGGATTGTTTAGTTTGTCCCATTACTTTTGGTCCTGTAAAAAGTGGGAGGCACATATAGAAATCGTTGTAATTCCTACACCGTTCACCTGATTTGGATGTAAATACCCTCAAATTAAAGTTGAAAGTCTGCAGTTAAAGCACATCTTGTTTGTTTCATTTCAAATCCATTGTGGTGGTGTATAATGCCCAAAATATGAGAATTGTGTTGATGTCCCAATATTTATGGACCTGACTGTATGTAATTAATTTTTACATTACTTGCAAACACTTAATTACTTATAAAATAGTATCAGCCCCTCAAAGGATTTTATATTGTGTTATAGTTAGAGTTATGCAGTCTTTACAAGGTTCAAATAATGTGTTTGATGTACAGTTGGATAATACAGTTGGGCTTAGCTTTCCCTGCCATAGTGCTTCTTTCATGATGGTGGGGAAGATAGATTGTAGCCCATTAGTAAATCATTAAAACTTTGTTTATTTACCATTTAGCAGTTGCTGGTTTCCTGCAGAGATCAGACAATGGAACTGACCTCAATCATTCAATGCAAAGGATGAGTAGGACATTAAATGGGTGATGCAGCTCCATTGTCTGATCTTTGCAAGGAGCCAGTAGCTACCTAATGGTAAATAAACAAAGTTTTAATTTCTGAAGCCCCATTCTACTTTTCCCAGCAGGTGGGCCTGCCATGCATGCGATTTCACACTATGTATGGCCGAGTTTTACCTATTTTTGGCAAAGGTTTAACTGGGCACAACTATACATTAAAAAGGCTTTGAGTTAATTTAGAGAATGAATGTTGGTCTAGCCCTGGAAATAGGCTTTCATTTGTGTAAAAAATCATGCAAGCTCTGACCACAATATTGCACTACATGAAACGTTCTTCATAGCAAGAATAAACTACTTAGCTATATTCTTGCCAAAGTCAGAACGCTGGGACACCATAAAGTAGTAATCTTGCAGATTATCAACAGCTGAACCATCGCTTTCTCTGAGAAGTGAATAACAGTAAAATGAGTAAGAAAGCTGCAATAAGTATACCTCGCACAAGACACACCATTCAATATTGCAAGCGTGGAGACTCACCTATAGCATTAAAGCAAAACTAAATGAGTCACAGACGCTGGGAAGGACACAGGGGAACATTATCTCTCCATGGTTTAAATTGCATTTGAGAAATTTACATCTTGAAGCCACTACACCAAGATTAGGTAGAAGGAAAATATCTATGCAACTTTCAGATGTATATGATTGTAGAATAATTCCTTTAAAATACATGTTACATTCAGTCTAAAAAAAAACCCATGTTGTGGAAGAATGTAAAAATCATCCTTGCTATTGATTCACAAGTGTTTTTAAAATCCAGTCCAGATAAGCTTTATGCGATTAAATGGAATATTTCAGTGCCTGACAGTAGCAATGACAGCTGAGACATGGTTTACAAAATCACAATGTAATTCTATTTCACCGACACAAAAATGACCCCAGAGTTTGCCTTATTTTTTTGTTCTCTTTCCTGGCTGCTGTATCATTATAGTAGCAAGCAGTCTTGATGCCTGAGTAGCTAATAATTATTACCGTGAATATTCGGTTGATGCCTTGTACCGGTGTACGTCTTTGACACGCATATGGAGACACATGGACACAAGATGAAGAGAGTGGCGTATTGAAAGTGGCAGTACAATCTTCTACCTGAAGTGAAAAATACATATAAGGACAACATCAATGTTAAGAAAATCAAATGTAGTATCCCACCTGCCCCCTCTTCTCCCTTCAATTGAAATTCACAGATGCATGGTTTACATTCAGCACTGAATGAATTTTGCATGAATCTGTTAAAAAAAAAAAAATAGGCAATTGTAATACAATTATTATCCCTGAGGCATTGGAAAAGAGGTTTGCAATTTTAGGCTATTAAGTTCATGTGTGCGGTAGAACAATCAGTAGTGATTGGCCTTAAATATATTTATGTGTAAAGCTTTTGAAAGGCGACACATGATGGAAGGTAAAGCTAAGGATGACAAATTAGTACATGCAGGTAACAATTTTTAACAGTGCAATATTTTATTTTGAAGATTATTAGCGTGCATTGTTCTAACTGTTAAAAGAAAAGTTTGGAAAAGGTTTCTGGGCTTATCTAGCAAACTTATCTGGAAATGAAAAGACAGAAAGCTTTTTAGGTAAAAATACATTTTGCTTAAAACTGCTAAGGGAGATGTGCTGATAATATTTAACAAGCTCTGAAAGCATAATGCTTTTTGGAGTATTGCCACACTTTTGGAGATAACGCCATCAGGATGCAATCCAGTGGGGGGACAGCAGAGGGAGCTCTGTGCTTACATGAGATAAGGGGAGGATTGAGAATTGAAAGTGTCCCTGAGAAAAAAATCTGCAAGTGGCCATATGTGGACAGAATCAAATATGGGCAGGAATAACAGAATTAGCATATTAGGATAGAATAAAAAAACATTAATAAAAGCAGTGTAAATATATACTAATGGAAATTATGTAAAGAGTTGCAATCTAACACAACTACTACTGACTAGTATTTTACAATACAATAGAGACATTTATAGTGAGCTTTATACAATGCAGCTTGCAGCCAAGTGACCACTACTCAATAGAGAATCCTACTGACTTTCAAGCACAATACAGAGAGCATCCCAGCGACCTCCGAATACAATATAGAGAGAATCCTAGTGACCCCCAAATTCAATACAGAGAGCATCCTAGTGACCTCCAAATACAATACAGAGAGCATCTTAGTGACTTTCAAGCACAATACAGAGAGCATCCTAGTGACCTCCAAATACAATACAGAGGACATCCTCGTGACCTCCAACTACAATACAGAGAACATCTTAGTGACCTTCAAATACAATACAGAGAACATCCTAGTGACCTCTAAATACAATACAGAGAGCATCCTAGTGACCTCCAAATACAATACAGAGGACATACCAGTGACCTCCAGTTACAATACAGAGAGCATCTTAGTGAGTTTCAAGCACAATACAGAAAGCATCCTAGTGACCTCCAAATACAATACAGAGGACATCCTCGTGACCTCTAAATACAATACAGAGGGCATCCTAGTGACCTCCAAATACAATACAGAGGGCATCCTAGTGAACTCTATTCTATATAGATAACATCCTAGTGACCGCCACCCATCACTGTGAACATCCTAGTTCTCTTCAAACAAAAGAGCTGGATGGCTTCAAAAATCTCTGTAAGTCCTATGGCCGATCCACCCCTGTATGAGTGAATTGTAATTTGTTCATCATCAGTCAGGGTGCCCATGCTAAATGCCTGCAATCTGCAGAAGTGGAGAGCTGCAGTATGAAACAAATGGTACTATGGGTCTCACACAAACATTACAGTATAGAACCTTAGGACCGTATTCACATTTAAGAGTGAGTTAGGTGTGGACAGCTCTGCACCTAACTCACCCGTACTGCCTCTTGACCCTGTTTTTAAGAACCTTATGGTGCGTATTTTCCCTCCCCGGCTAGTCTAAATCCCTCCCGCCTCCTACTTCTGACTAACCCAGTTGCAGAAGTAAGGAATGTGGGAGGGAAGCTTCCTTGCTTACATGTACATGTGGGGGAGTAGAAGTATAATAGTACAGTAAGTAAGCCCTGACATACAATTCTTATTTATGCATCAGACCCATTTTCCATGGGGCTAGTGCATAGGGTTAGGGCTATGGTCCTTTTTTCAGGAGTCCATTCTAAACCTCCGCAGTTGCGTGCACTTCTGTTCTGGTTCTTTTGTGCGGTTTGCATGCACAAGACCTGAGCGCTGCAATGGGAACACAATCAGCCTGATCCAGTGTTCCAGATGTTCCAACAGCACTGCAGATTGCGGTTCCAAGGGGGAGTGGTTTAATATGTTCATTTACAGCGAGGGCGGGAAGTCTGCTGCTTCTACCACTACCATGTGCTCACTGGAATGCACAGATATATCGAGGATCCTTCCAATTCAATCATAACGTTGGATCCGGTCAAATATGATTACATCATTATTCAGAGCTTAACCAATGGCTTTAAATTAAACTTCTTAGCAAGTCTAAAAGTTGATTTAATTTAAAATACTTTGTGTTTTACATGAATTTTGCTAAAGTTAGCTTAATCAGGCAGAAAATCATGGCAGTAGAGCCTTATAAATGGATGAAAAATAACAAAAGACCCTTAAGGAGCACTTTAGATGTCAGTAATATACTGTATTAGACAAATTACTCACAGCTACATGCTGCTTGAGTGCACGTGTAACAATGGAGATTTAGCGAGGAAAAAAAAGAATACATGTAAATGCACACAGATCCTGCGAAAAACGAAATAAAATTATAGTTAGTCTACTTTGCAGAAATAAAAGATTCGGAGAACAGAAAAATAATGGAAGATAATGTGGCTGTAAATAAAATGTGACCTTTAAAAAAAAATTGAAAGTACAAATTATAAATATATTTATATATGCCACAATGTCAGGGTCAAAATTAATGTGTAAAGTCATAGCAAGACTTTCCAAAAACATAATTATTATTATGCTTTTGGCCAAATTGATTGATAGTCTTTCAAGTTCGGTGCAAAATGTTTTCTGCGACAATTGTAATGTTCCTGGGATTGTTTTATATGCATGAGCTGAAAATGTAACCTGTTAGGCGGACTGAACAACTACTGTAAATCAATCAGAGCTCAGTGTAAAACACCTGCTGCTTGTACATTTGTAGTTAAGGATTGATTTAAGCAAATAAAGGGGCAGAAGTTGGCAGGCTAGGGCCACTTAGCAAGGTGGCAGGGCCTGATCTTATATGGGCAGGACGGGGGGGGGGGGCAGAGACAGGCAGAGCTAGGCGGGATCGGGGCATGGGATTCTAATAGCAGCTGCCTGCAGCAAGGTGCCCTCTCAATAAAGATATCAATCAGCCCTCTCGCTATGTAAATTACTAAATATTAAGGAGCTAGACTGGACAATCAACACTGAAATTTAATATAATATAAGTGTAGTATATATATAAAGTTAGGGCTCTATTTAGAGTTAATATTAGAATTAGGACTGCTCCCACAGAGAAGCCTTGATGTTGGCGGAGCAGCTTATCAAATTTCTGCAGATTTTTGTAACTAATTCTCTGATTTTNAAGTAAGTGACATAAGGTACCTTAAAACGGGGGGAGGGAGGGATAGAGGCAGGACAGTTGAGTTAGGTGCAGATCTGTCCGCCCCTAACTCACCCTTAGATATAAATACGACCCTTACTGTACAATTGAAATGCCCACCCCCCCATTGACAACCCCATCTCCTATTGGGCACTGGGCGGCTGCGTTCCGATGCAGGGATACTGGTACAGCGCATGCACAGTGCCAATATTCAACGTACGTAGTGCACAGAAGATTGCTGGAGTTATGAACTGTGCATCCAGACGATGGATTCCTAATTATAATGGGGTAGATCCAGAACTCGGTATCACCGCAAAGTTACGCTAGCTGCTTGCGTAACTTCGACTGTTTGTAGGTCTGCGCATGCGCACAGCAGATGTCACACATCGTAACTCTGGTCGGTCGTAACTATTTTGTAACTACGTATGAAGGGACGTGTCAACCCTACGCTAACCGTAATTACGCAATGGAGGCAGAGGTAGCCATTTAAATTGCACCGTATCGTCTGGGTTAGGCAATTATGACTTTCAGGACACTACGTACGAGCGCGGGAATGCGGTAGGGTTTGGTCGTCATAAAGCAGGAAAATTACGAGCGCACGGGGGAAGTGCATAGTACTTACAATCGCATAAATACGCTACGCGATCGTACTTAAAGTGCACTTAGCTCTGGCCCAATGTGTTTTTGTGAATAAGAATGCTTGAAAAGACCCGCATGTGTATGGATTATTTCAGAAACATTACCCCACACAATGGGCCAGATCCAGAACAACGCTCGTGAGCGAATTTACGCGTGGCGGAGACGTAAAATCGCCTTTTGGTAAGCACTGCGCATGCGCACCATAGAAAATACGCTCAGTAACGTAGCGTAATTGTGAACGTATGGGCCATTCACGTATGTGTCACGTAAATACTTACGTGTGGGCGTGCCAATTTTACGTGAGTCCAAAATACGTCTGAAATACGTGAAGTAGGCGGGGGTTTGTATTTAAAGTGTACAGTATGGGCGTGCTTAGCTGCGTAAATACGTGTTGCCCATACGTACGTGTGCGGATCACTGCGGTTACTTTGGCAAAAGTTAAGGTAGGGTTTGGAAAGCGGATCTTGACAAAATACGTACGTTCAAGGGGTATGCCAAGGGGAGTGTATAGAAGGTACGCACACGAAAACACGCTGCGCGAATAAACGTACGGCAAATGTAGTTCTGGATCTACCCCAATGTGTCATCCTTCTTTTCATCGAACTGAAATGCTTACACTGCTGGGCCTAATTGATGGCAATATGCAGACAATCCAAGGCAGACAGAGCTTTGACATAATCCAGGCAACAAAATTAAAACCTCTGCACGGTGGAGGCGGAAAGTGAAAGTAATATATTTAATAAAAGTTGTAAGAAGACACAGACCAGCTTATAAATCAGAAATCGGAAAACCATTTGCTCTGGGCTCTGATTCATAGCTGGAAGTTACAACAAGAGTATTAGCAGGTGCACCTGGGACAAAAGTATGATTCATTGCAGGGGTGAGAACAAGGAGGGGGGGGGGACCTAGCCAAAATGTGCAGAGGTGAAGCTGTAGTTTCATTTAAAGTTGTTCAGTATTTCTGTACTACAAGGAAAAGATTAGTATTTAACCTGCATGCAAAAAAAAAATAACATTGATTTTCACTACTCACATTAAAACACTATTACAGCTACAGAAGTCTTTAAGGCAGCCCATACCGGAACATTTAAATGGTCTCCCTGTCCCCCGCCCCAACTTGAGGAGCTTCGGAGAGTGGAGGGGATAGGCCGCCTTGTTGCATAACATCTGTTGTGCGCATACGCAGATGTAACAATTAGACTTAATTACACAAGAGGTTTGTACAACTAGCCTAATGTACGGAAGTCTGGATCTGAATGTAAGCTCTTTCCAAAGGGCGCTCCTTCTAAATAAAAGCTGCAACATTTTGGTGTGTGTTATTTACTTACTTTTAGTACCTTGGGCTCTATTTACAAAAATCGTTTTCATATGATAAAGCCCGTTTTCATGTAAAAACGGGCTTTATCATATGAAAACGAAGAGTTAGCTATTTACAATGTTATCATCGCCATGGAAACCATGGCGACGATCGCATTAAACACTCTGGATCGCTGGCCCGCTCTAATGAATGCAGGCCGGTATTTACTAAGTGTCAGCGCGGATTTTAACAATCCGCGCCGACACGTTAAATAACGCCATCTGAAGTTGGCGTTAGGGTAAGTATTCCAGCGGTCTCCCCAGGTAAACCCCTTTTCCTCCCCCTAATAGCTGTTATTGGGGGGAGGAAGAGGGAGGTACATATCAGGAGACCGCTGGAATACAGTTAAGTAAAGCTGGCCATACACTAGACGATTATCGGCCCGATTTCCCAATTATTGGGTGATCGGGCAAATAATCGCTCTAGTGTATGGTACAGATCAATTTTTGAAACGTCAAATAAACGCACCAGAAACGCTCTGGTGCGATTATTTGATCGTTCAGCATGTTTGATTTAAAACGATATTTTAAAAACGATATTTTAAGGGAGCCAATCAGCAAGCTGAATGGCTCCCTATCCTTGTAATAGACACTGCTGCTGATCTATGTATAAAGCTGCTCTGATAGCTAGAAGTCTACCTTCCAAGCTGTCAGAGCAGCATAGTGCATAGATCTGCAGCAGCGTCTATTGCAGGGAATAGTACAGAGAGGGACCCGTGCTGTGTGAAGCGCAGATTCGGCAGATCCCTATCTGTACTACTCCCTGCAATAGACGCTGCTGCAGATCTATACACTATGCTGCTCTGACAGCTTTGAAGGTATACTTTTAAGCATGTCAGAGCAGCTTTGCACATGGCTCTGCAGCAGCGCCATAGAGAGCGCTGCCTCCCCCCTCCCCTCTTCTGCTAGGATTATCGGTCCCAGCAGAGGAGGTGTATGGTGCCGATAACAGGACATTTCCCTTGCGGGAAATCGTCCCGTTTATCGGCCCACCCCCTGCTGGGACCAATAATCGTTGTAGTGTATGGCCAGCTTTAAAAAAAAAAACATTAAAATCTAAGTGAAAAGAAATTGACAAAAAAAATATATGAACTAGTTTTAATAAATTTTTATCTAATAAACATATTTAATAAAAAAAAACACAAAAAATACAGAGAATGAAGCTTTAAAACTTACCTGACCGGGCGCGCGTCTGTCTCTAAACCCAGCGCATGCACAGTGATCTTGCCTGTTGGGAAATTTTTCAAAGGCCCAAAAGGCAGCTACTGTGCATGTGCCGGGACTTCACAGGCGAACGATGTCAGCGAAAGGCTCAACGACCGTCGTGGGCCCTCGCAGGAAGGGTAAGTATTAGTAAATACTTGCTCCGATGTCATGAATGATTGGCAGGGTGGGGCTTAATGACGCTATTTGCATAAATGGCGTCATTAAGCCACGCCCCCTTGCAGCAAGCTATGGCTTCCATCTGGGAAAAGTGGAGATGTTTCCTATAGCAACCAATCAGATTCTATCTCTCACTTTCCTATTACATACTAGAGAATGTAAGCTAGAATCTGATTGGTTGCTATGGGCATCATCTCCACTTTTTCAATAAGTAAATCTGGCCCATGGTGTTATATAATGTTTGGTATGGAGCGCCAGACCTGTTTTTTGCTCCCTGCTGGCGGCAACCCATAAGTGCGAGGGGAATGTTCCCCCATATAGCAGACCTGTGCAGCTGGAGCTCCTCTCACAGGACACTATTTGCATTAATTTTACAAAAGCAGAACATTTTCCTTGCAGAAGATTAAAATGCGTTTGCACCCCTCACATTGCAACAAGGCTTTGCCCAATTGTACATTTGCATCTGTTTTGCCCTTACTCTAAGGATGGCTGCAGCGTACAGCATAACATAAGTCCATATGACCTCCGGATCATTTGCCAAACATTTAAGCAAATGTAATCCCCACATATTCTATTGCTTCCAAACATCAATGGATGCAAACTGTCCATCAAACTTCGATTAAATTCCCATGGCAAAATGTCAGATACTTCCCATTTTATCCATAGCCATCTGCTTGAAAATAAAGACACACATGTAAGAAAAAAAAGTTGAACTAGTAACTTTTCAGCTCAGTTCAAGTTTGGGTTCAGCTGTGTCTTAGCGTTTTTTCCATTCTGTTTCATTATCACCCTGTACATTTGAAGTTTTCAGTCATGATATTCCTTTAATATTGAAGGCTTACAGCCTATTGCTGAAAAGATTCAGACTGTTTCCATCTCCTTCATCTTTAATTGAAATGAATGGCCCTTGTGTAGAACATTACCAGTGAAGCCAAGCATTAGCAAAACTTTTTAAGTATGTTTCACAAGTTACCTGATCAGTTTTTGGCAACTTTGAATGGGCTCGATTTAATGGTATTGGGAATCACAGAAATTGTTCTTTTGCAATTTGAGAAAGGATCTATACTGGAGAAAGTGCAGCCATTTTAAAGGCAAAAAATGGGTCACATTTAACTGCCACAAGATGGTCTGTCGCAAAACAGTCCATCATACCATCAATCACACACCTACCAATTACACCGACTCCTCTGTACAAATAATTATTATCAGCTTATTTACAAACAATGGCCCAGATCCAGAACAACATCCGCGAGCGTATTTACGCTAGACGGAGACGTAAAAACGCTATTTTGCATGTCTTGCGCATGCTCCCAGCAGATGTTACGACACGTAACTCAGAGCCTAAGGGCCCATCATGTATCTTTAGCGTAACTATGAAGGAAGGGGAGTTGCCAGACATACGACACCGGTAATTACGCTTCGGAGGCGGAGTGAGGCATTTAAATCATACAGTATGGGCGTGCTTAGGTGCGTAAGTACATTAATCCGTTACGGTCGACAGAAGTTATGCATGGAAAAGTTAAGGCAGGGTTTGGAAAGCGTAAAACGGCAAAAGTACATCCGACCAAGGGGAGAGCATAGTAAATACGCCACGCATTTAAATGGAACGAGAACGTGGTTCTGGATCTACCCCAATGTTTAAAAATATTAAAAAAGAAGAAAAAGTAAAAGTAAAAGTAAGGTCTTATTGTGTTGTACTGGTTCAATCCTTCGTTGGAAATACGTAACAATTGATGCAACCACAAGAATTGCTCATATTGATCAAGACAAATTCATATATTTCCTAAGCTGAAATGTTTGGTAGCAGAATTGTTCACATACAAATGAACTTTTTTTTTAATATTGTCGCCTATGTTTTAATTGGTTGTTTCACAACCTTTATTGTAATGGATTACAATTAGTAAAAGTTATGTTTTAAATAATATAATATTTACAAGGCAATAAATAATGCTCTCTTCTTCTTTATGACAAAGCTGTTTTTTTGTATTTTCAACAAAGGATTGAACCAGTGCAACACAATAAGACCTTACTGTTTCTTTTTCATTTCATTCTTGCCAATATAGGTCGAGTGTATGCACCCCATTATTTAATATAGGTTCATAGTATCGATCCCTTGATTCAATCTGTGCTTCTCATCCTTTTTCGCTTTGTAAATGTAAAAATATACAATATTTATTAAAATGGCAGAATAACTAGAGACTGAATATCCGGCCAATATAAAATCCAATTCAGTTAAAAACATATGGGCTCTAAAATGAATACATACTGTAGTTGGCTAGAAATAAATATTTATCAATCTAAAATGGTCCATGGCCTTTGTAACAAATCATACCAAGAAAGGCTAGAGGAACTAAACATGTATAGCCTGGAGCAGAGAAGGGAGAGGGGGGACATGATAGCAACTTTCAAATACATCAAGGGTTGTGACCAGCTAGAGGAGGGTACCATTTTTCAAAAGAAAAGGTGTAATAGAACACGAGGGCATGAATATAAACTGGAGGGTGGTAGATTCAAAGGAAATGTGCGGAAAAAAGACTTCACTGAAAGGGTGGAGTAGCCTCCCATCTGAGGAGGTGGAGGCCAATACAGTAGAACAGTGTAAACATGCTTGGGATAAATATAAGGATATCCTAAATTGTAAACTAAATTGAGGGTAAATAGGGTCTAGGGTCAGTATAGTTTTCAATAAACAAATGGGCAGACTAGATAGGCCATTTGGCTCTTATCTGCCGTCACTTTCTATGTTAATCTATGTTGCTTACTACTTATTAGTACACAGGAAAACATATTTTAAAGAGCTATTAATTTGTAATATAGAACCTAAAAACTTTAAGATGCTTTATAAAAAAGGGAGTGGCCTCAAAAAGTCAGGTTTTGCATTTTGGCATTGAAAAAAAAATGCCTTGGTACATTGTGGCTTGTAGTTTTTTTTACTGATGTTACGTAAATGTTCTAAAAGTCTGATTTTAAACATTCTTTTTGTCTTTCTGACATACTTCGGGCCACATCCGCACTCCAATAAATATATGACAAAACAGTGGATGTACAATTAGTATAATTCTTGATTGTAAATTAAAATGACAAAAAAATTTTTTGTCTCTATTGCAGTAGTTACAAACGTATACACAAGGTAAAAAGCAGTAGGTCTCAAACATGACTCAGTTTTCTGTTTCCTTAGCAGATATTAAAAAAACTTAAAGACTTAAGAATTTTTGCTTTTTTCATTCTTATTTCTGGTTTCTCTGGAAGAACAACAGATAATAATAGGTCCATTTTTAAAACTTGCCAGTGTCTATTTAAAATTTCTATTATGGTAGCCACAGTTCTATTAAAATTTGTCACAAATTGGGCACAATATGGGTTTTGGCCAGATTTACCAAGCTGCGGATTTGGAAAAGTGGAGATGTCCACAGCAACCAATCAGATTCTAGATTTCACTTTCCGATTACATACTAGAGAATATCAGCTAGAATCTGATTGGTTGCTATGGGCAACATCTCAACTTTTCCAAACCCGCGGTTTACTAAATTTGGCTCTTCATCTTTTTTTAACTTTATTTTCCAGTAAAGAATCTCTCTCTCTGTTCCTGGCTTTTAGATAACTTGTCAATTAAATCAGGGAGATATTTCCATTTTAGAAATTTTTGCTATAATCAATAGCTTGTTGATCAATTACAGATACATCAGAACAGCTAATGGACAAACTAAGATGGACAAACCGAGCTAAGACGGACAAACTAAAAGTATGGTCTATACAATTTTCACTTTTTGTGGTGACAATTGCTAAACTCAAGGGGCCTGATCCAGAGGTACGCCGATGCGCTGTGCTTACTAAAGCACAGCGTATTGGCGTTCACTTACCCCGACACTCCCTCTGTGCGGGCGTATGGCCCCTTCCTTACGCCGGCTGAAGGCTACCCTAAC
>WWET01000157.1:489474-508523 GCA_011038615.1 Limnodynastes dumerilii | reverse complement strand
TGGGCGTTGCCGTAGCAACGCCCAACATCTGCCCGGCGCATGCGCAGATCGGCTGAAAAGTGACGGCGGGCGTACCTCTGGATCAGGCCCAAGGTAACTATTCGCATCTACCTCTTTTATGTAGGTCTGTGTCCAGTTTATTATTATATTTATTATTATCTCTCATCACTAGAGCCTTTAAGAGCATAAATTCAACACCCATAAGTATTAACATTGCGATTCTATATGAATACATCAAATTTAGAATGTGACCCTTCCCAAATTAGGAGAATGTCATCAATAAATATCCCACAAAATGTTATAGGTAAAAGAACCGTGGGGGAATAGATGTAATACCGCTCCTAGTTTCCCATATAAATATTGGCGAAACTGGGAGTGAAAGTCGTCCCCATTGCGGTCTCAGTTATTTGTAAGTATAAATTTTAATTAAACAGGAAATTATTTCTTTCTAGCTCAGGTACTTATGGAAACTTTTTCCAGAAAAAAAATCTCCTTTCTGTTAAAATTTACTCAGTTTGTGCTTGAAAGATATTATTTTAGGCAATAATTTAGGCGCCTCTTCAGCCTGGCACCGGTCAGCAGCACATCCCCCCGTGGATTGCATCGTGCCGGCCCTGTCTGGTGCAAGTGTTTTGTCCTAACCTGTGCATGCTAACATCTGCATTTGGGTCTGGATTGGGTGCAACTGTGTGAGCACGCTCTTACTGTACATAGATTACATATGTCTGCTCCTTCCTTCCCACAACACTGCCTTCAAAACACAACCTAAGTAACCAATCCTGAATGAGTTCCATCAACAGCAGGTGGGATGTTCCGGGTTAAATATGTCTCATGTCCAAACCTGAACCTAAACTCATACAGGATTGGAAACTCAGGATATGTGTGCAGTCTTCTGGCTTCTGATTGGGAGACAGAAAACTTTCATATATCTTGCATAGTAAAGGAAACCTATGCACAGGCTTTGAATACCAAAGACATAATAAATCCCTAGGTCTGGGAGCCAACAGGTTTAAAGTACAGAACATCCAAAGTGGATCAAAAAAAGTTTGAACCAAAGAAAGCTGTTTAATGGTGCACATAGTCTTAATAAAAGTTTAAGTCTCAACACGTTGATATAAAGATAAAAAGTATAACTTTAATATTAAATAGAATAAAAATATAAGTAAAAGGCGAAATATAGAAAAAATTACATGAATGATATTAAAAAGTAATACTTGTATGTATTACTTTTTAATATCATTCATGTAATTTTTTCTACAAGATAATCACAGCAAAAATGTATGCAAGAAAAAATTAATCACAAAAGACACCGCTAATAGACCCAGTAACTAGGAAGAACACAGGAACCTGTCCTGAGGTCAGTATCTCTCCTTTACCTAATCTATAGCTAGAAAAGGTTGCAGCTCCTTGAGAAAGCCGACGACCAGCGAAATGCGTGTCGGACCGTGCAGCTCCTCCGTGTGCACCCAGGGGGGTGCCTCTGAACGATTTCTCCAACCGCTGTTTAGCCACTTGGGACCCTTTTCTAGCTATAGATTAGGTAAGGAAGAAATACTGACCTTGGAAGAGGTGAAGCTCTGGCCGTAAGTCCGCTAGCTGTCATATAGGGACAGGTTCCTGTGTTCTTCCTAGTTAGTGGATCTATTAGCGGTGTCTTTTGTGATTGATTTTTTCTTGCATAATTTTTTGCTTTGATTATCTTGTATGTATTACTTTTTCATATCGTTCATGTAATTTTTTCTGTATTTCGCCTTACTTATATTTTCATTCTATTTAATATTAAAGTTATACTTTTTATCTTTATATCAACGTGTTGAGACTTAAACTTTTATTAAGTAAGACTATGTGCACCATTAAACAGCTTTCTTGGGATCAAACTTTTTTTGATCCACTTTGGATGTTCTATATCTTGCATATCAATGTAGAGGAGAAATGATGGACTGAAAGAGGCCTGAGAGGGACAGCTGTTATATCTCTTTCTTCCCTGTCCAATTACTTGAGAGCTGTAGCACTCAGCAGTCATATGTGGAGCACCAAGCACTCTGTCAGTCAACCTCTGAACCTTTTTTACTGCACACAGGCCCACTCAGCCCCACACTCAATAACATATTGCTCGGTCCTTCTTCAGACTTGGGTCCCTGCTCTAACAGATGGGCTAAGCCAGATGGGGGCCCCACCCCTTTCCCATCCAGATTCAGGCCTCATCCTCCTTGTTATGGGACCTGGACCGGTCAACTTCCTCCCCCATTAGTCTTACAATAACATAACAATATTTTATCAAATAATAAAGTAACAAGAATAGCTAAGAAAAAAATATTAACCCCAGGGGCAAGATTTACTAAGCTGCGGGAAAGGGAATGTTATGATGTTTCCCATAGCAACCAATCAGATTCTAGCTCTCATTTTCCTATTTTATGCTAGAAAATGTCAGCTAGAATCTGATTAGTTCCTATAGGCAACATCTCCACATTTCCTTTCCCACAGCTTTATAAATCTGGTTCTAATAAACAAAACATATACTCAAAAACAAATAATAATGTGATTGACTTTATCTATCCTCTTACATATCACTTTCACTTTATCCCTAAGCATTTCCAGCGATCAGCCTCTGGCTATGTCAAGATGAAGGCAATCATGTACCATGAATAGCATTCTTCATATTAGGAAGCGCCATTTTAGGTGACCATCGTGGGTGATGCCCAGTTATAGCGGATGCCAGTTCCAGGGGGTGTTAAACTGAGTTCTGAAAACTCCAATCAATCAAGTGTTTATTATAAATGTAACACATGCATTATAAAAACAGGAAAATAAAATTATAATTATTACTAAGACTATTTTGTGAAAAAGCTTAAATAAATCTGAAATGTTCAAATGCAGCACTTGTTAAACACTATAATTGACTGCAATGGGTGTGACAGGAATGAAAGTGTATGGAAATGAGTTAAGAGAGGTGGTAGAGGAGAAAACGCAGGAGGTTTTGGATTTGCATAATTTCAAAGCAATGCACTGTTCCCAGCTCTACATTAAAATGATGAGAGATTTTATTTTCACGCCCCATTGCTTTAACCATGGAAATGCTCTACACATTAAAAAAAGGTTTTCCGTAAATGAACGCAGAATGCACCGCTTGTTTTTATTTTGACCATCCATATATATTAAAAGCATAAAACTAACGCCAGTGTGTTTCAGTGACAATTTCATACCCCACGGGCAAAATACTTCATTACTGCTGAGGGAATTTAGAATCTCAACTGCTTTAAGAAAAGTAGCTTATGACTCTGATATTTAAGTAAAATCAAGAAACGTTTCCATTAAATCCCTTTTTAGGATTCTGACAGATCATCTTAACTAGCTTCACTAAATCCCTTTGGATATGTTCCACATCTACAGATATTAAAGACCAAAAAAATAAATTTGTGCTTACGTTTGGCTTTGGGGATTTCGAGAAAATGTTATTAGAAAAAAAAAAATCTCTGTTTTACAGAAAAATGTTCAAAGGAAACTGAAATATAGCTGAGTGAAACCCAAGCACCAATAATAACACAATCTAATAGTCTTGCTATATTGAAGTATATAGATACTGTACATATATAAAATGACAGTAGATAAAACGCACTTGTCCCATCCAGTCTGCCCATTTTCTTTATCCATATCAGTCTGGATTCACAGCTACGTAGCTTTAATCTTACGTACGTTGTTTGAAGAATTGAGCTACTACGCACGCGTAGTATCTTATTTATGCTATCTACGTACCAGCCGTAGACCCTCCTGTATTTGATCCTGAGTTTTGTTTAAGGTTTACAATATCTTTGGAACGGATCCAGTGTTTGAATACTAGAGAAAAACAGGTGGAAATTTACTCCTGAGAGAAACAATGATGACTTGCAGGGAAGGCAAATTTCCTCTTTTGGCAAACACTACTAGAGTTGAGAGATGATGTTCCCAAGTCTAAATAACAGTATAAGAGTAGAGATGGTCTCTGCGTGCAATAAGTGCTGCATGCAAAGTGTACAGTTAAATTGACTCTCATTAAAATTTAAAACATTGTTTTGCCAGGTGTAACTTTCCACATTTTCCTCTTGTTTTTATATTCTGGTCACGGTCCCTTATGTTCATCACATTTAATGTTCACCCACATTAGACCTGATCCAGAGCCCTGTGAGTGTTCCATAGGCATGGAGGTCTTGCACTTGAGAAGGAAATGAACTCCCATGTCACCCCTCCCCAACGTGTGGACTATGGATGTCTTACGTATCCAGAACCCTACCTTAAGTTCTCTGCACGGATCAGTGCCTACTGCTACCCACTCACCCACAACTGCATCACTATCCCAACCACTTTGCGTGGATGATGCATGTCAGACAAATCCATGATGTAATATATGGCCCGTGCATGTGCAGTGCCAAAAAACACCCGACTTCCATAAGCAGCTTGTGGAAGTCAGATGCCGAGCGGAGGCCTGGATCTGGCCCATTTCCTCTACTCTTTAGTTTTCAGGTTAGTGCCATTGGGCCTGATCCAGACTTAGGCTCGGGTGCGGTTTTACGGCGGTCGTAATCGTAAAAACGGCCATTTGTACTTACTGCGCATGCGTGGGACAGATGTTATGCTCATGTTACAGTCTGAAAATCTTAGCGTATGGGCCTTAATCGTAACCGCTTCTGTTTAACGCTCAAGGGCGTGTGCCTGGCTTACGAAATCCGTAAATACGCACAGAAGGCGGGGTGAGGCATTTAAATCGTACAGTATGGGCGTGCTAAGCGTCGTAACTACGCATTGAGCTAATGGAAGCCCGCGTTACGATCAGAAAAGTTAGGGTAGAGTTTGCTGGGCGTAAGAGGCAAAACTAAGTACGACCAAGGGGTGTGCCGAGGGGAGTGCATCGTAGGTACGCCGGCTTAAATACACTACGCACAAGAGCATTTAATGAGCGTAGGTCTGGATCAGGCCCATTGGGCATAATTCACACCTAAGAAGCTCCGGCTTCCTAGGTGCAGTTATTAATGAAATAACCTGCTGTGCATGCGTAGTAGGATATTTATACTGTCTCCGCACCACTTAGGTGAAGTCTTTAAAGACCACACGTAGTGGTTTAAGTAAAAGGAGGCGTGGCAGTGCTGCCTCGGGGGAAAAAAAGGAGGGTGGGTGGAGGGAGGTATTTAAATTAACCGGACAGGGCGTGGTAAAGAAACACTGTCCGTATTTTCATTCTTAATAAAGAAAGTACACACAAATATCCAGACCCCCGCATGCTTTACGTGTGTGAGTGTGTGCGTGTGTTTACGGGCAGTATTGAGGGCCATGTGGGCCTGGGGCTGAAAAGGATCAAGGGCCCACACTATATTGTATGCTTTGGAGGAGGATGTCAGTCCCTGACATTCATTCTAATGCACAGCAGTGGAGATCTGCAGTATGTGGGGGCCTGTTTTCAGATGGAGGCCTGGGGCTGTATTCCCATTAGCCCCATTGTTAATCTGGCCCTGGGTCCGTAGGTAAGCTCCCGTAAAGGGTTGTGCACGCCTCCTGCACTCCCCACTGACGGCAGTAAATCTGGACAGTTATGTGTGCAGATTCCTACCATAAGTTTTTACGACTACAACCGAATGGCCGCAGACTTAGTCGTACCCACCTCGCCCCCTCATTGACATGGCTATCCCTGCCTGTATGGCTGGGATATGACCATCATAAATGCTGGGTCTGCCCCTTATGCGTACTTACTGTTGTAAAAAAGCTACGTACGTCAGTAAGTACACATGCGGAACATCTGGCGTGTGCATATGCAGATGTCCTGAAACAAGGGACTTACGCAAATGACTTGTGTAAGTCCCCTGTCATATTAAATTAGAATCTGGGCCAGAAAGATAAGGTAGCCTTATGGTACTCTTACGTGCCATTGGGCTCTTAAACACGGGGTCGGGTTGTGTGGCTGGACAGGAGAGTTAGGTGTGGATCCGGCTACACCTAACTCCTTCTTAAGTGTGAATCAGGCCCATTAATACTATATTCAGCCTGAATATGTTAAACTGCTGCCCTCTTGGCCATTCTCCCAGTCTCTCCAATTCATCAGTCGTTTTTTCTATCATTACATATATTTGTGTCATCCCCAAAAAGGCATCATTTTCCTTCACCCCTAAGATTCTGCATTTCGTATGTGGCCTCCGCATGCGGACGTTTTAAGGCAGGATTCTGCATGTTGAAGGCCCGTACATGAAAGAGTAGTGGACCTTCCTCACATGTACGGATTGTAGGATACAAAATTCCATTCATTAGCTTCTGTTGTGGAGGCTAATATCCAGAATTTAAACTGAAGTCTGGATCTGGTCCAAAGATACGGAATAGCACTGTAGATATTATATATAAAAAGAAAAATTACTGAAGTTTTAATATGTTGTTAGGTACTGTAATTATTCCAGGTTTCTGATGGGTTTTTTTTTTATTAACACCATTTATTTTATCACTTTTACATCGGTGGAGTGGGAGTGTAGCATTAATTAGAAGGGAAAGGAATATTGAGAAAAAAGGTTCCCTAATGATGATAAATAAGTATGCTCCCATCACCATAAGAGAAATATAGTTATGCTAAGTAGATGAATATAGGGCATCACAGATTTATGGGTATTAAGTTAAAAATATGATACAGCTAACTCATCACTGTTAACACCTTTTTCTCACAAATCAACACCTTATATGCAACATCAATATCTAAACCTGCCAAACCCACACTGTCACCAGAAAAGGAGTGCCAGAACCCTGACAGTACCAGGAAAGTGATTCATGTATTTATTCAATTCACAAAACTGTATTTCAATATCAACAGAAGTATATAATGAACCATCAGAAGAACTGAGTGTAAGGAACTAGATGTTCATGCATTTTAATAGTACTTTATCGTTAGAATACAGTAGATTGTAGACCGGTTGCAGTCCCCCCCTTATAGTACTTTATCGTTAGAATACAGTAGATTGTAGACCGGTTGCAGTCCCCCCTTAGAAAATCTGATTTCCAAAATAGGGACATCCAAAAGTTCCCTTTCGGATGTCCCTATCTGTTATACCGCCCACTTTTAAATTTTATTTCTGAATGGGTGAGTATGCTGATCGGCATACTTCACCCATTCTGATTCGGAAACACCGCCGCCGCCAATATACCACCATCACCGCTGCTACCGCAGGGAAAGGTGAGTAAGCTCTCCAGGATGCGGGAAAGGGAGGGTTAGGGTCAGGCTGCAGGGGAGGGAGGGTTAGGGTCAGGCTGTGGAAGAGGGAGGGTTAGGGTCAATCTGTGGGAGATGGTGGGTTAGGGTCAGGCCAGGGCTGCCATCAGAAATTGTGGGGCAGCATAGTTACGGACAAAGGGGCGGGCAGCTCCGTAACCATGCTGTTATGGAAGCTGGGGGTAATTAAGTGGGGTGTGAGTGTAGCTACACACAGTTATGCCGGCTGAAGTTAGGGTAGCCTTCAGCCGGTGTAACTGTGTGTAACTACACTCACACAGGGGGAGTGCACCAGAACTACGTTGGCCGTACTTACGGCCAGCGGGCCAACGTAGCTCTGGATCAGGCCCTATGCCCTTAACTTATGATGCAAGAGAGTAAAATATGCACTTAAGCTTCATCCAAATAAGTATACTGGTATTCTGAGGTCCAGTATACTCCGATATCCAATATGAGGGATATCACATTCCCATCTTTAAAACATTTTCTTTTTATATGTAAATGATGAAATAATTTACTTCTTTTATATTATAGCAAAGAAAAACAAAAGTCTCAAGAAAGACCCATCATACATAGTTGATCATTTAATTTTTCAAATGCAGACATCTCTAGAACCATAATACCTGTTCATCTACCATGTAGAGAAATAGAAATAGATATTTGTTCTATAGAGGCTAAATTCATAATGAAATTATTACCCTTTTTCACCACTTTGAGTCACCGGTAGAAAAAGCAATGATACTATACATATTAAAATAGAAACAGAACACAAATTGGCTCGAAATTTTCATTGATTTTATCAGGATACATTTACATTCCACAAATAATGTGCACAATCCACAGACTCACATCAAAAATTGCACTGGTGTGGATTTTGTAGGAAACAACTAGGTCAAATAGAGAAGAAAATATATCAGAGTAATTTAGCCACATGCTGGTTAAATCTCCATAAATAAATTATAGAGGGGCTGCTCTGCTGGTTCCCAGAGGCTTACCAAAGTGCATATATTTGCCCTTACAATATCTATGTCTTTAGGTTACAGCTTTGGAATACTTTAAATATTAAAAACATATTTTTTGTAAGTAAATGAGTCTCTGTGTGATAAAGTTTTCTTAGAATTATAAAGATATTCTATTTACTTTATAAGCATTACTTGAAGGAATTACTCTCTGTGCATGTATTTTACATGACAATTTTCTGATTAACATAATCCCCACAAAAAGTTTTATAGAAATATTTTAACTGCAATAACATAAGTCTAAATTACATTTTAAAATGTACTTAAATGAACAGTCATCTAGATATATTTCATATGTATCTTCTGTATATATAAAATATATTTTTGTTTATTGGCGAATATCTTCCATACCTCTGCACTGATTGGGATGAAAGTAATGCAAGATGATCCAGCTGGATCCTGCCCTGCTTTTAGGGGGTTAGGGTGCTTGTCTTACCTCCCTTTGGTGTATGCAGAACTTTTACCCAGGGAGCCTGTTCTGATCCTTTTACTGGATAGATTTGACACTTAGCAGTGGAAGTTAGCAGTTAGCAGTAGTGAGTATTGCACTATCCACCTGTTATCAATCACATCCCAATTTAGGAGGTACTGTCTCAATTTGCAGGCCAAAAGAGTGGTGGGGCTTATGAATAAAGGATGTGGTTTGAACTAATAAGGTCAGTTGTGGGCGCAATTTGGACACGACGGGGTAGAGCTTCTTTTGATTGATGAATTTGTAAGAAAACTTCACAAAGTGGAACACTGGATCCCATAGGACATACTAGGGGTTTTGGGTCCCATTCGGACCTCTTGTTGGTGTACTTTGGACAGACATAGGGAGCCTGTTCTGGGCTTTTCACTGAATAGATTTGGATGACATCACATCACAATTTAGGAGGGACTGTCCTGATTTGTGGGCCACAAAAGTGGCGAGATTAATGGAAAGGAGGGAGTTTTTTTTAACAAATAAATTCAGTCATGGGCAGGGGCAGAGCTTATATTATCCCGATATCAGGATTTTCAGGGAAAGCTGGGGAATAGGGCTACTGGGAACACCCAAAAAACAAAAGCCACACAGGACAGCTATCTCATGGGTGTAGAGAAAAAAACAAAGCGCTGGTTTGTATGATAACCTATAAATATTTATTAATGGTAACCTATAAATATATATTATTGGTAAACAATTAAGACTAAATTACAAAAAGAGGCCAGATAAAATATAAAGGAAACAGGATATTAAAAGTAAGTTCAGTAGGCAACCTCTAATACATCACAGTGGTTGCCTACTGAACTTCTTTTAATATCCTATTTCCTTATTATATTATAAGGTATTTGATGTCTTTTTATGGTCTTATTCAGACCGCTATAATTTCTATATCTTTTTTTGCTTTTAATTGCCAGCATTTTTAATTTTATCTGACCTCTTTTTGTAATTTAGTCTTAATTGTTTACCAATAATATATATTTATAGGTTACCATTAATAAATATTTATAGGTTATCATACAAACCAGCGCTTTGTTTTTTTCTCTACACCCATGAGATAGCTGTCCTGTGTGGCTTTTGTTTTTTGGGTGTTCCCAGTAGCCCTATTCCCCAGCTTTCCCTGAAAATCCTGATATCGGGATAATATAAGCTCTGCCCCTGCCCATGACTGAATTTATTTGTTAAAAAAAACTCCCTCCTTTCCATTAATCTCGCCACTTTTGTGGCCCACAAATCAGGACAGTCCCTCCTAAATTGTGATGTGATGTCATCCAAATCTATTCAGTGAAAAGCCCAGAACAGGCTCCCTATGTCTGTCCAAAGTACACCAACAAGAGGTCCGAATGGGACCCAAAACCCCTAGTATGTCCTATGGGATCCAGTGTTCCACTTTGTGAAGTTTTCTTACAAATTCATCAATCAAAAGAAGCTCTACCCCGTCGTGTCCAAATTGCGCCCACAACTGACCTTATTAGTTCAAACCACATCCTTTATTCATAAGCCCCACCACTCTTTTGGCCTGCAAATTGAGACAGTACCTCCTAAATTGGGATGTGATTGATAACAGGTGGATAGTGCAATACTCACTACTGCTAACTGCTAACTTCCACTGCTAAGTGTCAAATCTATCCAGTAAAAGGATCAGAACAGGCTCCCTGGGTAAAAGTTCTGCATACACCAAAGGGAGGTAAGACAAGCACCCTAACCCCCTAAAAGCAGGGCAGGATCCAGCTGGATCATCTTGCATTACTTTCATCCCAATCAGTGCAGAGGTATGGAAGATATTCGCCAATAAACAAAAATATATTTTATATATACAGAAGATACATATGAAATATATCTAGATGACTGTTCATTTAAGTACATTTTAAAATGTAATTTAGACTTATGTTATTGCAGTTAAAATATTTCTATAAAACTTTTTGTGGGGATTATGTTAATCAGAAAATTGTCATGTAAAATACATGCACAGAGAGTAATTCCTTCAAGTAATGCTTATAAAGTAAATAGAATATCTTTATAATTCTAAGAAAACTTTATCACACAGAGACTCATTTACTTACAAAAAATATGTTTTTAATATTTAAAGTATTCCAAAGCTGTAACCTAAAGACATAGATATTGTAAGGGCAAATATATGCACTTTGGTAAGCCTCTGGGAACCAGCAGAGCAGCCCCGTACGCTTTAAATACAAACCCCCGCCTACATAGCGTATTTCACACGTAATTTGGAGTAACGTAAAATTGGCACGCCCACACGTAAGTATTTACGTGACACATACGTGAATGGCCCATACGTTCACAATTACGCTACATTAATGTGCGTATTTTCTATGGTGCGCATGCGCAGTGCGTTCTAAACAGCGATTTTACATCTCTGGCACGCGTAAATTCACACCGAGGGGTAGTTCTGGATCAGGTCCATTGTTCTCTGTGAGCAATGCCAAAACCCTGCGAGATCCAGCAGTGGGGTGATGAGGTGATTACGTCATTGAGGCATGAGGGGAGATCCAAGCCGCACTTGGTTCCCGCCTCGGTTCCCAAAGTTCAGGTGGGTTCTTAGAAAACCGAACCCGCTCATCTCTAATATATATGTATACATACACAATAATAGTGGCACTTAGAGATTTTCATAAACAGAACTTAGGCACTAGGGGCCGGATCCAGAACTACAGCAGTCTTACACAGACGGCCGTAATTTGATGAAAGATAGTTACTGCGCATGCGTAGTAAATACTGTATGTAATCTATGTAACATTTCGATACGTAGATTGTGTATATGTGGTCTTAAAGACTACATACCATAGTTACTATGCATGCGCAGTAGCTATCTTTCATCAAATTACGGCCATCTTTGGAAGTTCCGGTTCTGGATCCGGTCCTAGGTCAGTAATAATATTTACAGAACTATACACATACATGCATATAAAATAGTGGCACTCCCAATCTTGTAAACAGGTCAGAAGAACACTTTATTCCTTATTCCAACATTTGAGAGACAATCAGTCTCTATCATCGGGGTCATCAAATACACCAAAGACACAGATAACATATATAAACACCACTGCCAATTGAATGGCTCTTACCCAACCCACAGAAATGCAGCGCCCAGTACACGTGTCACAGCCAGCCCTGTGCTCATCGCCGACAGCTCCTGCGGCTTCCGGGATCGGCCTGACAGAAACCGTTGCCAGGGCAACGACTGACTCACTCCTCCTGCCTGAAACAGCGGGCCACCAGCAGCCAATTACCGAAAGGCATTGTTGCCAGGCAACAAGACGCTCAGACCGGCACTACATCTCCACCAGTCACTATATCCCTACAGGCCTGATTCACACTTAAGAACGCGATAGGTTCCTAAATATATGCACCCAATAGAAAAGCAACTCCCTCAGCATGCCCTTGGTTTGTAGATTCTTATGTGACTTACGAGTGCCATAGGGCTCCCTTAACTGTAGGTTCGCATTTGAATGCGTAGGGCGTCTACTTAGGAACTTAACTGCATAAAGCGCCTTCATTTGGTCATTTAAATGCCTCTCTCCACCCAAATCTGCGTATCTGCCTAGTTACTTATTCACATAACGCCCCTTTTTGCGTATGTTACTACAAACCTAGAGACTTTAGGTGCGTAGTGTATAAGGACGTAATTTGCATGCGTAAGTCCAATGTAAACAGCGTATAAAAGTTACTACACATGCGCAGTGCATCCGTTCTTAAATATACGCCCCTAAAACTACGCAGATTCTTAAGTGTGAATCACGCCCAATTGATCACAGTACCTTAATTTATAGCCTGTTAAATAAATTTTTCCTATTAAAATTCCAGTAGCAAATCAATTACCCACCAAAGTTATAAGAAAAGGTCAATTTGTGCCTGGCTTGTTACACTGATTCAATTACACATTTATCCATCTTAAAGTCCATGACCGGTTATATAATCCATATGATGCTGAATTAAACACTAACCCCACAATCATGATGATAAGACTTCAGATTTAGATGCAAGCTGTTCCCCGAGCAAAAGATATGGACAGACCCACAAGTGCTGGGCTATACAGACATCCAAGGGTTCAGATTTTAACTACTGTACTCAGATTTTAATCCCCTATTATTAGGCATCATCTGCATGGAATTAGGTAGAAATAAAGAGCTTCCTTTATAGAGTATATAGGCTATTTGCCCCATAATAAAGCTCTTTAATTGTGTAAAAAATTATCCCCCATAACTGGGCTCTACATTCTCCATAATCAGTCTCTTTATTCTTCCCTAATTGTGTTCAAATTATAATTAGTAATAATGCTCTATATGCCCAATAAAAATGCTTTATACCCCCCTAACTTTCATTTGCCTTTTAAATTCTGCAGCTTCTGACACAGGCTCCCAGCAGCGGACACATCCTCTGCCTGGAGTGTTAAACGGCTGGACACACAAGCCCCTGCCCATTCCGTGCCCTAGATGTCGCTTCCCTAGGCACATGCCTGACAGCTAGCAGTCCACAATCTATTTCTGAGCATTGTGTTAGCATTTTACCATAGAGCACTAAACATAATGCATAATATAACATTTAGTGCATAGCACAATGCAATAAAAATGCATGGGACCAATGATGATGCTTTGTACTGGTTAAAAAATGTGTTAAAAAGATGTTTAAAAAAAAAAATCTATTTTATTACATTTATTTTGAAGTTAATTTTCTTTATTTTCATTTTCGTGCATTTTACATCATTGGGCTGGATCCTGACCTACGGGCACCTTACAGCCGCCCGAGGTCAGTATGGCCGGCAGCGGAGTGGGGCGTGCACGTGCATTCCCCGCTGTCGGGAGTAAATCTGAACACTTACGTGTCCAGATTCCTACCCTAATCTTTACGGCGGAAATACGACATGCGTAAAGGGGGGAAGCCCCCTTTTTATAAGAGCCGCTGGCCGTTAATTTAGTTACGGACGCCAGCCCTTATGGCATGCGCACAACCTTCAAAACAGGCGACTTACGGTCGAGCTTACGGCTGAGCTGTCGACCGTTCTTCTGAATCAGGCCCACTGGGCCTGATCCAAACCTACGCTCGCAGGCGATCTAACACTGATCGTAAGCGTAAAATCGCCATAAAAAACGCACAGCGCATGTGCATAGTGACAACTTCCGGTTGTACCAAAGACCTTTTCGTAGCGGTGATTCGGGCGTCCGTATTGTTTGCGTTTTTTCCAACGACGGCGCGTGTTTATAGTACGAACGCTGGAGTTAAGGAATGTAGGCGGGGGAGCCATTTAAATTGTACAGTATGGGCGTGCTTAGGCCGCTACGAACAGCGCGTCGCTGTGAAAATACGTACGAACACATGGAAAAGTTAGGGTAGGGTTCGGCGGGCGTAATGAAAGGAAGGTAAGGGGAGTGTCGTGGGAGTGAAAGTTTTTACGCTGGAGCGGTAATACGCTCCGCTCTCATGCGTAGGTCTGGATCAGGCCCAGTATGTGATACACCACTGGCTAAAAAAATTCATTTCCAAATAGTATTTGACATGATAAACAGTATGATATTATTTTTCTGTACTTAATAGCAAGCAAACTAGGTAATGCTTAAAAAAATTAAAAATAAATAAAACACAGCAAAATATAGAAATCAGCTGGAAAAAGATATTCGCCACCCCCAGGTCTGTGCTTTGTTGTAGTGTAGCTGCTTTAACAAAGTTCCTATCTGAAGTTAAAGCTCACCTATCCCCCACACTCATTGAAAGCCGATGTTATGTGCAATGGCCAATAGTTATAAGAATGCAGCCATTAAGCGTCATCACTGAATGGAATTCTCCTGTATTCTGCCTCAGTCACTATGTAGTTGCCTTCACTTTGAATTTATATTTTATTTCTGCTGAAAACACAGTTCTCCCAATCTCACAGTCAATGGGATGGGACAATGGGCCTGATCCAGAGCTACGCCGGCTGCCTTTTTTAAGGCGGGCGTAAGCATAAGATCAGCTGTTTAGCCAATCTGCGCATGTGCCTGGCAGATTTTTACTGGTGTAACTATGGAATTCCCTTGGTGAGGATCGGGCGTCTTAAACTGTAGCGTAGTTAAGGTTGTTGGGGGCGTTCCAGACTTACGAGCACTGTAACTACGCTACAGTTAGGGAAGGTACGCGGGGGGAGGCAGGGAAATGAGGCAGGGAGGGCAGGCTTAGTAGGTTACGCACCAGTCCTGCCAGCTAAAGTTAGGGTAGCCTTTAGGCGGCATAACAAAGTGTAGCTACGGCAGGACAGGGGGAGTGTCAGGGGGAGCGCATTGATGTTACGCTGTGCGTTAGTACGCACAGCACAACATCGTAGGTCTGGATCAGGCCCAATGTGCCTGTGATCACGAAATAAACAGATAGAAGGGCCGGTGCGGAGCCTGTGGTTATCAAGTTAATTGAGAACTAGGAACCATATTCAGACCTAAGTGCAAAGTCTGTACGTTTGTAGCCCTTACAGATATGACTGCATGGACTTTGCTATCCTATATTGCACAGTACACTCCTCTGATCTACAAAATGCAGAAGGCAGTTATGAGGACTGCACTCTGCCTTCATTATTCCACACAGAAACCCTTCCATGCAGAATACTGGGTTGTACATAAGGGCTTAGCTAACCCCTTACCGTAAAATAACTCTACCCCAACAGCTCCCCCTTTATCTAATACTTTACTGACCCAGTCAAAAAATTCAATAAGATAACCAGCATAACCACCATTTACCCTATACATTAGAGTGAAGCGCCCTGTACTTGCTTTTGGGTAGCTGGGGAAAAAGATCATATCTGGTAATGAAGCATCATTGGGCTTAATCCAGACTTAAGATCGTTTTACATATGCAAGTTACACACTACTAAGTGTAATGCCCTCCCCCTGGCACTCTCCTCTCACGTACATAACTTAGCTGACTTATGTGTTCAGAACCTTTCCATGCGTATCTCTGGTTGTACATAATGCCTTGTGATATGTAAGTTCCTAACCCAGCCCATACTTACCATTTCAAAGCCTCCCTCCGCCCATAGGACCGTATTCACACTTAAGTGTAAAATAAGTACGCACAGATTCGCAAAAATACGCACCTAAGTGGCAAAGCAACTCCCATCACACTCCCCTCGAACCTACGAATTTTATCTGACTTCCACGTCCATAGGGCAACCATAGCTCTCTGTGCGTATATTTGTGCTTAAGTTGCTAAAGTACATGCGTACATTGTTAACCGCGCCCTTAACAGGCCATTTAAATGCCTCCCCCCACCCATTTTTCTTAACTTCCTTATTACAGAGGACTGACTCGCCCCTCTGTACATATCTCACTCAGCACGGAATTGAAGTTGTGTGCCGAATGGATTTCCGTGACGATATCCAGCGTTGCTTGCGTTAAAAAAACTTTCTATGCATGCGCAGTTACACCCTGTCATATGAAGTTACATACAAGCTACATATTATTATTATTATTATTAACGTTTTAACGTAGAAGGCGCCACACGGTATCCACAGCCCCGTACAGAGGCAATAGGAAAGCCAATAGTTACATTTACAATACAATAATTAATACAAGGTATAAACTCATAGAATAAGAGGAATACAAGTACAAGTAGTATGCAAAAATAAAATACAGTACAAAAATAACAGAACAATATGTATGGAGAATAAAGATGCTGGATATGTGTGTAGGAGCAGGTGAATAAGGAGAGAGATAGACAGTAGAGAGAAAAAAGTGGGAATTAATGAGGACAGGGTAGAGGGATGAAGACCGGAGGGAGGAGGACCCTGCTCATGAGAGCTAACATGCTAAGTAGGAGAGGGTGAACAAACAGGAGATACAGTAATGAAGAAGGGGAGGGCAGGAAGGGTACAATGAGTAACATCTACCGTACGCATGCGCAGTGCATTCCCACAACCAGACTTACACATACCGTATGCCTAAATTGCCTGTCATTATTATTATATTATTATTATTATAAGTCATTAAGACCCATTATGCATGGCTGTACCGTTTCTGTATGCTATCTGGCGCACTTGGCTAGGGATCGAGAAATGCAGTTGCAAGCGCATTTTGGATCTGGTAAACGCCTCCAACGATTTGCGTTTATTTAACCGAGCACAGAATGTGCGTCATTCTCCCTTCTGTGTGGCTTTTTATGCTTATACAAATGACCTTATCTAGAAATCCTGTATTAAACGTTCACATACAACTAAAACCTCAATACTACTGAGGACAAAAACTTGTTCTAAAGTTAAATTCCTTAACTGTGGTATGTGGTATGCCAACCCTGCATGGTACTGCTGACCTTATTACCATATTAATAAGACCGTCTGGTGCAGGGAAATGAAGAACCAGTCTTCATTTGCATTACAGGATACACTACAAAGTCTCATTAGGCACAATGATCCTCTGAGTATTTAAAGTTTAACCAACAAAATAAAAAAAAATGAAACTCAGAAATGTTAGAAATAATACAAAATGAGTTTATACAAAGAAATCTGGGCTAATAAGCAATGATGTAAAAGGTTTTCGCTGGGTGGGGGAGGAGATGTCCCTTTTATCTCCTAGTAAATGGACAGTCTTTAATTTCCCTTGTTCTTGCGTGATCACATGATTTATTCCCATCTGACTACACTTTTCACTTTTATTCTTCACTTGCATTAATGTTTCTAACCTAGATTTTGCCACAGCAGGATCTTCCACGAGCGTGGAAGGCGGCTGTCTCTTACTGCTGAGAAATGAGACACCGTTTCTGACTGTTTTAAGCCTGAGAGCAATGGCAATGGCTCCATCTGCTGTGTTCTTTCTCCTTTGTTGTCTGTAAGGGAAGTTGTGGTTGCATATAGTCTATTGAAAAAAGGACGTTAATAGGCTTATTGAATAAAGAGAAAGGGAAGTGCAAAGCACAATTTGGGATCTGCTTGAAATTGTGGCTGTCTGTGGAGGAGGGGGTTGGAGGTCTAATTCAAAGTATACATGTCCCATATATCTCCTTTGTTGTCTGTAAGGGAAGTTGTGGTTGCATATAGTCTATTGAAAAAAGGACGTTAATAGGCTTATTGAATAAAGAGAAAGGGAAGTGCAAAGCACAATTTGGGATCTGCTTGAAATTGGGGCCGTCTGTGGAGGAAGGGGGGGAGGTCTAATTCAAAGTATACATGTCCCATATAGGCAGAAATGTTGTCAATGCATTTATAAATTTATGTCACAATATACCTGAATTGGGTTAAGCTCAGCTCCCTATCCGTCTCCTATATGTGTAAACAGGAGGTCTGTATTAAGACACTCCTGTCATTTGAAATGTTTGCAGCGGCCATATTGGGGCGGTTGCAGTCTCCGGTCCGATGGCCAACTTAACGAAATAGAGACAGGCTAAAGTTACTTTGCAGCTGTCTCTATTTGGAATAGGGGGTCATTTTAGAATTTTTTCTATGAATGGGTGAGTGTGCCGATCGGCATACTCGGCCATTCATTTTCACAGACCCACCGGATGACAGCAACGGAGAGGTGAGTAACCTCTCCAGGGCATATTAGTATTAGGGGGGTTAGGCGCTTAGGAAGGAAGGGTTAGGGTTAGGACCATAGAAGGTTAGGGTCAGACTGCGGGGAGGGGGGTCTTAGGGTTAGGCTATAGAGAAGGGAGTATTAAGGTCAGGCTAGGGAGAAGGGAGGGTTAGGGTCAGGCTGCGGGGAAGAAATGGTTAGGGTTAGGGTAATGGAAGGGGAGGGTTAGTGTTAGAATTAGGGGAAGGGTTGGGGTTAGTTTAGCCACTAACCTTTCGGAGCACTGTGTTCGCTGCTCCAGGGATCGATTGCTATGCCTCTTCAAAGGCATAAGCAATCGATATCCCAGCCAGTTCGAAACTGACTTTGCGTTCTTTGCGGGGACCTACACCCTACTGGGGAGGGGTCAGGCTCCCAAAGTAAAACTAGTAACAGTAGCAAGAAAACACAGCCTGCACTTCTATTCAAATATATCAAATGTGTGCAAGTGGGAAGGTGAGCTTAACCTAATATGGCTATATTGTGAACTAAACCACCTTTTTCTGTATGTGCTGACACATAGTGTTATATAATGTTTGTATGGAGCGCCGGACCTGTTTCTTGTTCTCATGGTAACCAATCAGATTCTATCTATCATTCTCATACTGCAGTCCAGAATATGTTAGAGGTCTTTCTGCATTGCATTCCCCACAATGTACCCGGCTACTGTAGGATGATTACGTCAGTGAGAGGTTAACAGGTTGTACTGAGCATGAGCATTACTTTGGCACCTTTTTTACCTCAAGATAAAACATGGTTTCCAACTCTACATGAATAGCTGGGAGACTCCTGAAATTCTGGCATTTCTCCTGGTATCCCGGGAATGC
>WWET01000157.1:446355-468390 GCA_011038615.1 Limnodynastes dumerilii | reverse complement strand
TCCGTGGTCATGAGAAAGGGAGGGCAGGTTCATGGGGGGGGGACGGAGGCAAGTATTTTATCTTGCCTCCGGGTGATTTCTATGAAGTTACGCCACCGATCACAGCTGTTTGTACACTTTGCACCTGCTAATTAAAATCAGATGATGGAAATTGTTTTACAGCAATAAAAAGCAATAATACAAGCCTAAAGTGACACAAACAGAAAATAAAAATTCCGTGTACAAACAGCACCGAGGGTATAACGTCTCTGGAAAGTTTTATGGTTGTTGTTCTTTGTTGTCTTAAGCTTGGTTATAACCCCTGTGTGTACGCTGCTAATTTGTCTTAGAGGAGATTGATGCGCCCAGGAATGGTGTGAGGTGAAAACATGTTTGTTTGAGAATGTGTTGTCCTTGTCGCTGGGTAAAATAAAGAGCTCCTCTCCATTTTACTGATGTTCCTCCTTTTCTTCTCACTGTCATACTTTGTACAGTCTCTCTGTTATTTATGGCTCCTTGGAGATCCTTGTGATTTCTCGTTGATGCTCCGCTTCATATTTGTTGCTAAGTATTTTGCCTATTATTGCTGCACTCCCTCCATGGTGCCTGAATGTTTAGAAATAATTTAGAAGTTCTGCCTCATCCTTTTGGGAACTGTCTCTGTGGGATAGATTTATAATTTATAGAATGCTAAAATATTACAGTCGTGTGGTTGTGGGTTTCTTGGTTATTTTTAAAGCAAGCAGCTCAATAAACTTATAGGAAAAACTCTGAGTATTTATTAAAATAGTTTCATCCCTACAGACATATGGCCGGATCCAGAACTACGTCCGTCTTCCATAGACGGACGTAATTCAATAAACAATTGCTACTGCGCATGCGTAGTAACTATTGTACGTAATCTGCGTATCGTTTCGATACGTAGATTGCGTATATGCGGGCTGCGATACGCAGATTACGTACAATAGCTACAATGCGCAGTAGCTATTGTTTATTGTATTACGTCCGTCTATGGAAGACGGACGTAGTTCTGGATCTACCCCATAGCTCTCAACCGGTGTGAGTCCCCGCACCGATGCCTCCCTTTACGAATTAGGGACAGCCAAAAGTTGCTTTTTGGCTGTCTCTATTTCGAATGACAGCCCAGTTTAAGACTTTTTTCTTTATGAATGGGTTTGAATGCGATCAGCATACTCACTCATTCATTTTCTGAAGCGTCGCCGCCGGACCACCAGAGAAGTGAGTAACCCTCTCCGGGGACTTAGGGTTAAGCTTGGGGGGGAGACTTAGGGTAAGGCTGATGGGGGGAGACTTAGGGTTAGGCTGCTGGGAGGGAGACTTAGGGTTAGGCTGTGGGGGGTGACTTAGGGTTAGGCTGCGGGAGGTAGACTTAGGGTTAGGCTGTGGGGGGTAGGGTTAGGGTTAGGGAGTGGGTTGGGGATAGAATAGTCACTTACCTTTCGGAGCACTGTGTTCGGTGCTCCAGGGATCCATTGCTATGCCTCTCCTGTCGAAATAGGGCCGATCACAATGGGGATCAACGCTCCTCAGGACAGTCCTGATTTTAGGGCCCTGTTCTTTAGCCCTGAACCAGCATTGTTCTGATTGGAGAAGAGGTTGGGAGGATTGATCATTTAATGAATGGATGTCGTGCACATTTGCCAGAAGTAGGCATAGTCATGTTAAACAGACGTGAGGGGGTTAAGAGGCTGCCTAGGATTGACCTGGGGTGGGGTTGGGTAATGCCCTTTTTTGCATCATGACATGTGCGTAGCGTATTTACGCCAGCATACCTACGATGCACTCCCCTTCGTCATTGTTAGTTTTGCTTTCTTACTCCCAGCAAACTTTTCTGTTCGGAACCACGGGCGTCCGTAAGGTCATTGCGTAGTTACGACGCTTAGCATGCCCATACTGTACGATTTAAATGCCTAGCCCTGCCCGCGTTGCGTATTTGCGGATTTCGTATGGCAGGCACGCCCCCTCAAGCGTTGTTACGAGGTTGTTCCGCTCAAGGCCCATATGCTCAGAATTTCTAAGCGTAACATCTGCCCCGTGCATGCGCAGTAAGTACAAATATCTGTTTTACGCTTACGACCATAGTAAAAACGCACCCGAGCGTAGGTCTGGATCAGACCCAATATGTCGAGCTAAGTGTTGTCGATAGTGAATAGTCAGACAAAAAACTATTACACTCTATTAAACTCTAACCTGAACCGTCCCCTCACTGCAGCCTAACAATAAAAATCCCCTCCCCCAAAGCCTATCCTTTACTGTCCCCTCAACGCAGCCAAACCTTAACCGTCCCCTCAACGCAGCATATCCCTAACCTCCACCTAACAGCATCCTATCCTTATCCCTAACACTAAACTAACAGTAAGAATAACATTTAGTATAATACTCACCTGTCCATGTTGCATCGAGTCTGGAAGTGTCCAGCAGATGTCCTCATTGAGCACCAAAGTGTCAATCAGACATCACAGTCAAATGAAGAATAGTGGATCCAGTGTCATTGCTGATTCATGTGGTTTTCCGAATTCTGAAAGCAGTCGTATTGCAACAGCAGCAAGTTCAGAAGAAGCTGATCCAGTGACGTGTTAAGATGGGAATCCTGCTTCTCCGAAAAGTAAGGTTTTTCCCTTACCCGAACCCTTTAACTAATCCTCATCTCTATTACCCTTAACTTAACCCTCCATCTCCTACAGCCAGGCCAGAAAATTTGAGGCCCTGTACGGTCATATTTTTGCTGTCCCCCTTGCCCCCCCCTGTCACCTAACCTTAACCCTCCATCTCCCACAACCTAATCCCAACCCTCCATCTCCTGCAGCCTAACCTTAACCCTCCATGTCCCGCAGCCTAACCTTAACCCTCCATCTCCCGCAGCCTAACCCTAACACTCCATCTCAAGCAGTTTAACCTTAACCCTTCATGTTCCGCAGCCTAACCCTAATCCTAACCTTAACCCTTCATCTCCCACAGCCTAAACCCAACCTCCTATCTCCTGTAGCCAAATTCTAACCTTACACACCATCTCCCACAACCTGTTTTTCTCCATTTTGCTATTGGGAAAGGATACTTTGGTACCTGTTACCAAAAATAAGTTTCGATATTGCAAAGTATTTCGAACATGGTACATCCGCAATTCAGCTGGCGGCTGTATCATGTTCAAGTGGCAATCGCATCCCGTTGCCAATCCGGCGTCCTCCTCCAATCCAGTGGTGTCAAACTCCCATTCCTCAGACTGGTGTGTGCATATGTTACACTTCTCTCAATCGCTGCTGTCCAGGTATATGAGTTATAACAGAGGAAACTTTGACATTTGCTATGGGGTCCTGTGAATTCAGGATCGGATTCACACCTGTGTGAAAAACGTACGCACAGATTTGCAAATATATGCGCCTAAGTTGCAACTTATATATATAACTTAGTTATATATATATTAGTTATAGATATATATATATCTCAGCGCACACTGTACAATTTAAATGCCTCCCTCCTCCCACAATGCGCATTTTCAGGGATGTCACGATATCATATGGCAGGGGCGTTTCTAGAAATGAAGGGGCCCGTGTGCAGACCCCCACACGGACCCTCCTCCTCCTCCCTCCTCAGACGCCCCCCCTCCCAAGACGGGCCCCCCTTCTTCTTCTTCTCAACCCCATCCATATCTATACAAACGGAGACGGTCTCCAGCAGTCTTCCATTCCCAACAGTGCACTGCGCAGCCTCACGCTCTGCAAACAGAAGAGGAGCATGAGGCTGCGCAGTGCACGCACGCCTGAGAACGGTAGGCTGGTGGGGACCATCACCGTTTGTACAGATATAGGTGGTACTGGGATCCTCCATTGGGAGCAGGGTGAGTGCCACGGGCGGCCCCCTTGTCTGCGGGGGCCCGTGTGCACTGCACACTCTGCACCCATGGTAGATACGCCACTGGCTTACGGAGTTGTGTAAAAGTTACGTATGATCACTGCTACAATGCTTAACATCTGCCACGCACATGCACAGTGCCCTACCATAGCTAGGTTTACATGTCGTGTGCCTAAATTGGCTGTCGTTAATAAGTCTGGATCAGGCCCATAGAGTTGTGTGCTGAATATTTAAGGATTCGCAGGTAGGAGAGCATGGGAGGTGCCCTCTCTTGCATGCGGTATTGTGAACCAGAATTTCTACATGGCATTTCTTAGTAAATTTGGATCTCTGTACTACCATTTTTACATGTTTTTCCCTGTACAAACTCCCCAGCTTCCAATTATAAACTAGTTCAATAGTCAGACACAGGACTTCACTACATGCTCACAGTGACGGAAGATTAACAACAGATGGCACACAAACATAAGATGCAGGGAAGGAGAAGACAGATTGAAGAATGTGAAACTAGACTCATCTGTTCTATCAATTCATGTAAATGTTGCACACTGCAAAGCTTTCTGTCCCTACATAAAAGAGCAACTTACTGCAACAGCAAGATCTAGGTCATGCATCTGTGTGATAAGAATACCCCAACTTACCACATTGTTATTCTGCTCCCTCTTTACTTTTAATTATGTTCTGTTTTCTTATCTAAGGTAAATTACGTAGGGAGTCCAAAAATGTTACATGACCAAACGTACTCCCTAGTGTGACATACATATGTGCTTACATCTTGGCAGGCTTTATGTAAACCACAAGCAAACCTCCCATCAGAAGCGGCTGTGGGATCAGGAAAAACCCTGGCCTCAAGGAGAAATAATAGTGCAGAGTATATCCTCTTCCCCTCTACTTCCTATGGAGCGGATCCAGAAGTTTCGATAGTGCGATTTCTCCTCGTGCATATGGCACTTCTATACCCAGCACTAAGAGTGGGTTGCCGTCGAGAACAGTCATTTTTCGAAAGGGCCATTTTTGAGACCCCATTCCCGAAGACGGAGCTCGTCAGAAACATCCTTCCCCAGCAGCAGACAGATAAGTGTTTATCCATATCTCCCGACCTCCAGCCCTTATACTGATTCTTACACTAACCCTCCTCTTCCATTACCCTAACCCTCCCTTCCCCGCAGCCTGACCCTAAGTCTCCCTTCCTCATAGCCTAACCCTAAGACTCCCCTCCCATCAGTGACGCTGATGTGACCAAGGTCACGTTAGCGTCATTCAGTGAGCAGAGAGCACACCACAGAGGAGAGGAGAAGAAGCTTCAGCAGGGTAACTTTGCAAATGGCAGGGGGAGCACACCAAGTGGAGGGCTACTGGGAGGGAGCTGCTGTGGAGGAGAGGAGTTGCTGACAGTGCCTGGCACTACCTCTGTGCAATCCTTTGTGGTAGCCACTTCATATTTTTGGGGGGAAGATGTCCCCTCGTTCTCCTGTTCCAATGCCTATGGGCGTGCTAAAAGATTGATGTCACGTTCCCCATTTGATCATGACCACTGCACCTTATGCCTTTGATGATCATATGACCTTTTTTCAGTTTTCTGCACTCTCAGTTGCAGGTATTATCACACACAGGTGTTACTCATTCCCTTGCTGGACACACTCCTTAGTTGCCTTATTTAAACCCCTGGCTGACTACACTTCCTTGTCACAGCAACAGGTTTCCATCGTCTGCTGACTTGTGTCCTTGAGTTCACTCTTGTGTTCTCGGCTCTGGTGTTACTACTCCCTGGTTCCAGTATTGCTCTAGTTATGTCTCCAGTTATTACTGTGCTGGTATCATCAATTTCTTTGTTTTTCAGTATCCTGCTCCTGTGTCTTCAGTTACTACACTGTTGTGCCTCTGGTTCCAGCTCCTATCTTATCACTGTATCCAGTCTCGGAAGCAGTGTCTCCTCTACCTGTACCTACTAAATCTGCTCTCCTTGAATCTCGCTTCACTATCTGTTCAGAGGGCCTGCTACCTGCCAGTAGCCAAGTCCATGCTGACCATCAGGGACTTTGCTCAACACTTGGCTTGTGGTTAGACTACTATACACCTCTAGACTGATGTGGTCCGTTTTCGGGGCGGTGCTAACCTCCGTGAGTAACAATTGCTGTTGCCAGAACTTAGTTTGTGCAAGCAATGGCATTAGTTAGAGGAGCACTTGTAGGGATATGTAGATACAGCGGGGAACCAGTCCAAAGATACTGTATCTCAGTCTGGACAGAGGTAAAGAAAGGAGGTTTGCAAGAAAAATGTATTTTTAAAACTACAGAGCAAAGAAGAAAATATGACCCCATCAGACATCAATTGTTACAACACTGGATTATGGCACAAACCATAATTGCAATAGCACCATTTTAGGGAGATAAGAAACTATGTGGTCTATTCTAATCTCTACCTCCTTTATGGAAAAGAGTAAAACCCCAGCATATCTCTAATTCTGCTATCCACATATCTCTAATCCCGCTATCCACATATCTCTAATCCCACTATCCACATCATTCAGCAAGTTCTAAGATTCAAGAAAAGGAGAAAAAAATTGTTATTCTGCACATATTCTCCAGTAGGGCTACATCTCAGGATGCTATTGTTAAAGTTAGGACTTACATGTCCTCAGTAATCACCTGACAAGCTCCTTCTGATGACCTAGAAAATCAGGGCCTCCTGACGTCACTATGACATCACTGGAGGAAGACCTCCCCCTAGGATCGCAGGACAGGTACATTTTGTAAATATGGGAGTTCTAGCCTGTAGAATTGTCCCAAAGGGTAACTATACTATGGGCTCTATTTAATACAAAATTGCACATCTCTGGAGCTACATGGGACCTTTATATCATAACCTATGAAGAACTGGAATATATTGATAAGTACTACGCCCTCCTCTGTGCAACGTCTACTCTAAGCACGTCAGAGATTTGCAGTTACGTGCACAGTTGATCAAAGAAGACAAAGCACTCACTGGAAAAGAAGATTGTACATTAAGTTCAATTGACACTCAGAATCCTACTACATGTAACAGGGGGTTCATCAACTTTCTGGAGGCACCCCAACAACTGATGTTCTAAATTGATGGATTTGAGCAATTACTTCTGGCTAATATTAATAATAATAAACCAACCTGAAGAGATTTTGATATTCGCCAAAGATTTGGCCCAAACTTTGTTTAAATTAACATCAAACCCATTACTTCAGCTTAATTCTTTCCTCTTCTTGGACTGGATCCAGACCCCAGCACGCTTTCCATATGTGCAGGAATCTGTCCGTTAGACAGAGAGAGTGGAGTGCACGCCCCCTGTCACTCTCCTCTATCGTGCAGGCTTATGGCAGCTTACGCTGCCATAAGCCTGCCTTGACTAAAGCATGTGGATCAGCGGTCCGTACAACCGCTGATTCGCACAATTGTGGTATACCCCTCCCACACTGTACAATTACCTTGCTTCCCCTTTGCTCACTTTAGCGGGCAGAGGAACTATCCATATGATGCTTGCTACACTAAGGCATGCACCCTCCAGTCAAATCATGCCATTTACGCACCTTGCGTTGTGTGGGTCCCCGAACAGCCCCCCGAAGGGTCCCCGATCCCTTTCAAGAGGGTTGTTTGCTCCAAGCCATTTCCAAACTGGCTGGGATATAGATTGTTTATGCCTCAATGAGTCATAGCAATTAATCCCCGGAGCATTTAACACAGTTCTCCGAAAGGTCCGAAAGGAAAGTAAGTATTCTATCCCCAACCCACTCCCTAACCCTAAACCTAAGTCAACCCCNNNNCAAACCCAAACCCCCCCCCCCCCCCCCTGCAGCCTAACCCAATGTTCACCCCCGCTGCCTGACCCTAAATCTCTCCTCCCCCCCACAACCTAATTCTAAGTCTCCCCTTTCCCCTTGCAGTCTAATCCTAAGTCTCCGGAGAGGGTTACTCACCTCTCCGGTGGTGCTTCTGAAAATGAATGGGTGAGTATGCGAATCACATACTCACCCATTCATTAAAATAAAATGCAAAAACGGCTGTCATTCGAAATAGAGACAGCCGAAAAGCAACTCTCATCTGTCCCTACTTCGTAATGACAGCCACTGGTGTGGGGACTCGCACCGGTAAGTGGCATAACCTTATTAGCATTGGATCCGGTCCCTAGTCACATCATATTAACATAAGTGAGTTTCAATGGGCAGTCTGAACTCAAGACATATAACTTAATATTAGAATGCAGTATGTGTGTACTGTGTTGTAAGCCCAGACAGTTAAGTGATTGGCAAGCTTCCAGGGGAGAAAACGTTTCATTCTTTTCTCTTTATAAAAAAAATATACTGGATTATTGTATGATATTCAAAGAAATCACGTATTTATGTGTCCACTAAAAGCAGGAACGGTATTACATATTATGTAGTGTGTGAAATATCATAGGGGAAAAGCAAAACATTCCTTATCCTTATGATATTCACAATTACATCATGACTATTATTTTGTTACATCAGCAGGACATTGCGCAAACATCTATAAATAAGGAAGTTATGCTGAACTAGACTATTTCCCAAATTCAATTACATTTCACTGCTTCTGCCACATCAGGAATGTACACACATATTTCCTCTTGCGAAATGTGTAGTTTGGTTTGCTTACTAATCTAGGTAGGATCTCTTAAACCTAATATAGAAGTCAAAAAGGTGTCTTACAGGCAAAGCCTGCTGGGTAAAATATTCAAATAGACCTATAGAAAAGGAGAAGTAAGTTCTGGGAAATGAGTCAGTGCTTCGTCCTCTGATTTTTTTTTTACAGCATCACATAACCCTGATATATGCTTAAGTATCTGCAGATATTCTTTCCTGTACAATACAGTGCGGTGGGAGTCACTGGATCGATGGCTGTCATTGGGAAGTAAAGACAGCTGAAAAGTCAGGCTGTGGGGAAGGGCGACTTAGGGTTAGGCACCAGGGAAGGGGAGGTTAGGGTCAGGCTGTGGGGAAGGGGGACTTAGGGATAGACAGCGGGGAAGGAGGGGTAAGTGTCAGGCTGTGGGGAGGGAGGGTTAGGGTAATAGAAGGGGAGGGTTAGGGTAAGGATTAGGAAGAGGGTTGGTGATAGAATCCTTACTTAATGTTACTTACCGTGTTCAGTGCTCTAGGGATCGATTGCTATGCCTCTTCAAGGCAGAAGCAATCGTTTTCCCAGCTTGGAACTGGCTGGGAGAGAATGGCCCTATCGAAAGGGCCGTTTGCAACAGGGACCCACCCCCATACAGTGGACCTGATTCAGAACTGATTTCCACACACACAGAGGTCTGTAAGTCTGTTCGTTAGAGGGGAGTAAATATCCCCTACCTTAACATCTACCAACGCCCACTTACATTCGTCTGCATGCCTTTCCCCGCCTCCCGCGCAGGGATTAGGCATGCAGATGTCTCGTAATATCCCGACTCAGTTCCGTATGACAGGAATTCCATAGCGGAACATCTGGCACACGCAAGCAGCTTGCAGAAGTCATGTGATGTAATTAGGTGAGGAACAGGCCCAGTGTGAGGAAAACAAATTGGACCTGATCCAGACTTAAGGTTGTTTTGCATATGTAAGGGTACCCAATGTATGCACTACTAAGTATAATGCAATCCCCCCTCGCACGAACGTAACTTAGCTGATTTATGTGTTCAGAACCCTGCCTTAACTTCCCCTGGCATATCTCTGGCTGGACGTATCACCTAGTCATACATAAGTGCCTCACCCAGCCCATACTGTACAATTTATTTTAAATAAAATATAAAAATAACTTATTATTTAACAATTTGTTTTTTTTTTTATGGTTAGGAAAGCTGCAGCAGAGCTCCGATAGCGTGTCATGATGTGATCCGATATCTTGTGCATGCGAGGAGGCCACTGGACTCCTAACACAGGACTCTACCTTGACATTTATGCACCGGCACTTTGGAAAAAGGGGACTGGTGCATAATTGAAGATCATACGTAAGGGTTAACCCTCCCACCACGCGTACAGCCTGAGGATCCAGATCCGAGCTTGAAGCCCCATTTGGACACATGCACACTTGCCATTTGTAGTCGTTTTTTCACGTGCACAGAGTAAATGGCGAGTCAGGTTCCATTCCGCGGTCTTTTAAAGTAAATTCTTATGAATATATCAAAACACAATTATACAGATATTCCAAATACAGTAATGAGCAGTTTAAGACTGACACTAGAGATAATGGGCCGTATGTAGACTCCCGAATGTATAACATATATACGTCCGGAGTTCAACGTTAAAACGTAATCTACGTGTCTTTTCCATACGTAGATTTCGTATATGCAGTCTTAAAGATCTACGTATGGATAAAGACACGTAGATTACGTTAGACATTTTCTGCGCATGCGCAGTAGTCAAAAACGTTAAACTCCGGACGTATATCTTATACATCCGGGAGTCTGCACACGGCCCAATATGTATGAATGTAAAATTTATTATAATATAAAATAATAATGCATAAAATGTCCTGACATTTACTTTATGTTCAATGAATTTTGTTTTGCACAATAAAATAACTGCAATTACCTATGAAAATACCATTCAGATACTGAACGGAAAAAGAGGTAATAAAGCAATCTGTCTCCCACCACCACAACAATGTATTGTGTTATTTACACAATTTTACCAAGATAATACAAAAACAATATCACTTATTTACTCATTAATCTTCTCTAATATTTTGATAATTGGATGATTTTCCCCTAGGGAAAAGTCCCAATATTGTTGCCATACACCTCTCCTGCTGGGACTAATAATCCTGCCTGATGTATAATGGGCTGCAGAGATTGACAGAAGGCCCCTCCTGCCAATCTCTACACTGATTGGCTGCATTGCCTCCTGTCAGTCTTAGCAGGATGCACATGCGACTAGCTAATTTGCTGGTTAGTAGTGTGTGTCACCAAAAGAGTTTTCCATCTTTGTGGCTTTGCGAAAGGACACGCCTGTCCGAAACGCGTCAGCTGGTGATATTATCGTGAGCGTGTGGTCCCGTTACCTTGCCTCCCGTGCCGACAGCTCCGCTCACCGCCTGCCCGCACGTGGTGTTTGACAGCTGCATGCGTCTTTTACCTAGGCTCCAGAGCAATCCACACGAATCTCACGGTTGTTGGACTTTATTTGAAGGGTTTTTTCACTTTTATACTACACTTGCTGGGAATGTTGCAGCGCTGTTCTCCAGTCCTCTTTACTCCTTTTTAAGAGTTTTCCATCTGTCTGACTGCAAACTTCGGCCCGGATTCACGGTTATATATTTTCGTCTTACGTACGTTGTTTTAAGAATTGAGCTACTACGCATGCGTAGTAGCTTATTTACACTATCTACATGACATTTCTGTACATACATTGCGTAATCACGGTCAAGACTTGACGATCAATATGGGGTCAGATACATGGGAATTATCGGTTGGAGGTACAGGTCCAATAATTGAAAATGACCACACACTACACTATATCAGAAGTTTGCTGCCAATTATAATTTGGAGAGGCAAACGATAAAATTATCAGATCCTAGTGTTTCCGGAGCAATTACTGAAATCCATCCTGCCCGACACACTACAGCAATAGCTGGTGCGCTCAACCGATAACTGGATGACTGGACCAATAGACTCTGTAAACAGAAATGGATCATTACAATGTAATATAGCACTACCCCACAGAGTAGCTACAACCACTTCCACCAGAGCACTAACCCTGATTTTTGCTTGATTATTGAGAAATAATTCTCTACTAAAGTACTGTAATCTGTTAGCACTTCAGAGGAATTTCTAAAGGGATTTTTTTAATTCTTAAAGACTAAGGGGCAGATCCAGAACAACGCTTGTGAGCGAATTTACGCGTGGCGGACACGTAAAATCGTGTTTTGGTAAGTACTGCGCATGCGCACCATAGAATATACGCTTCGTAGCGTAAATGTGAATGTATGGGCCATTCACGTAATTGTCGTGTAAATCCGTACGTGTGGGCGCGCCAATTTTACATGAGTCAAAAATACGTCTGAAATACGCTATGTAGGCGAGGGTTTGTGTTTAAAGTGTACAGTATGGGCGTACTTAGCTGCGTAAATACGTGTTACACATACGTATGTGTGCGGATTACATCGGTTGCGTGGGCAAAAGTTAAGGATCTCGGACAAAATACGTGCATTCAAGGGGTGTGCCGAGGGGAGTGTATAGAAGGCACGCACGCGTAAATACGCTACGCTAGTAAACGGATTGCAAGCGGAGTTCTGGATCTACCCCTTAGACTGACTAACACTGAATAATCTTGTTTTTGAGACTAATGTTGATCAGAGAGTGCTATTCATTCCTACAAGAGTCTCTCGAATCTATGGCTTGCTTAACTCTTAACTATGAAGCTGCATCAGTGATCTGTACAGTCTCCTCGTCAACAAATGTAATGTCTGAGGAAATGTTCCAACGGTATGATTTACCAAGCCATCAAAACCCGCAGAACAAATAAAGAAAACTTGTCTTTAATCTATAGTTTATGACTTATTAATATGCACAATCAGGAGAGTTATTTTCTATTTTAGTCAGTGTAATCAAATGAGTTACTGTATAAGCAGAGATCCTTGTTAACCACAATCCCAATATGCAAATAGCATTGTTATAGCACATACAGAGTCACAAAGAAAATACAAGTAACAACAACAGAAGAACAAGAACAGACAATAAGTTATGTATAAAATAACATAAAGGAAAATGAGGGCTGTTGGCTGCTTCATTATGAGACATTGGACATTTGGATAGTTGCCCAACATTTCTGGCTGCTAGTAGTGTACACACACTTAGTGCCTGGTCAACCATTAGGCTGACCAGGCTGCAGTCTAGGGTGCATGGTTGTAGATGTCGCCACCACATGATTATTGAATGTTTAAAATAATTCACTTATAGCTGAATAGAAGTGTAAGCATTGGTGGGGACGAGTTCTCTGCAAAGAAAATGATATTTGCGAAATACAGACAGCCGAAAGGTTATTTTATTCAATGTATTTTTTCGGCAACTTACCCGTTCATTGGCTTTCTGAAACCCTGGAGCACCCGAAGGAACACCCTTGGCACTTAGGGTCTTAGGGCCTGATCCAGACCTACACCCGCGATTGAAGCGTATGGTCGCCCGGGCGTATAACCTTTCACGGCCATGACACTCCCATTGATTGTACCTACTTACGGCGGCTAAACCCTACCCTAACTTTTTCAAGCGTCCGTGCGAATTTTCGTACCGATACGCTGGTCGTACGGGGCTTAGCACGCCCATACTGTACAATTTAAATGGCTATCCCCGTCTCTGTGTGTTGTGAGAAGTGCTCATTCTGTCTGAAAAAAACACTTAAGCGCAGCTCTGAATCCGACCCTTATTGTGAACCATTTTCTTAATAATAAGTTGCAGGTATGCTCTATTGACTTGCTTATGTTAGGACTGTGCATTAGATAAATAAATTAATATGTTGATCAACCAGTGCTAATAACAGTTGTCTCTTGCATTACTAATTGAATCTATTTATTCCTTGGTTGTAATAAGAGATAAACATAGCAATCAGAATAGTTAAGCAACACCCATCTTCATTCAACACTTAGGTTTATGAAGTTCTCAGGAAAGAGGGTGAAACTGTCCTACCTGGAAAGAAATGGATTAGGACAATTTAGTTATGCTGTGGGAAAGGAATCGGAATTTCCCACACCCCTTTTTAATTCCCCCTGAGATAACAAGAGAGAGAGAGGTAATTAGTCTTCTTATCTTTTTCCCATTGAATTAAATTTATTTAAATTATGTACCTACTATAAGTGGACAAATTTAATGTTTATTAATTCTTTAATAAGTAGTATTAATATTCAAATGAATTCACAATGATGTGTAACCACTACAACTAATGCAACTACTAATATAATAATAACAATAATTATAATAATGATTTTATTTGTTTTTAGTTCAAATGGTACAACTGTAGACTCCGATAGTACACCTGTGGTGAATCAAATGAAAGACTTACACACACATCCCAACACACACATAAAATCACAAGCACCCACCAGGAAGGTGGTGCACCACTCACAACCCACCGCACACCAATATAAATAGAGCACCAGAAGTGTCCCAGCACGATGCTAACAAGACAATGGAAGAACAGCAGTGACAGCATGTGCTAAGTGTGGTGGCTACTGATGACATACTTCATGTAGTGTGTCATCTCCAGGCACCTAGGGCTGGATTTACAGTCTTTCAGACCGATTATACACAATCTACGTATGCGCAGTAGTCAAAAACGGTAAACACCGGACGTATATGCAATACGGCCGGTGCTGTAAATCTGGCCCCTAATCCTAATATCCCACATATATAAGGTGTCTGCACATACACGGAGAGCTTGCTGTTCCCCTGTCACTCCCCTCTCTCGTGTGAAATTTAGGTGACTTATGTTATCATAAGGCAGCCTTAAGTCCACCTCGCGTATCAGTGGTCCCTAGGATCGATGATCTGCAAATAACCCCTAAAACCCACCCCCACTATATAATGTAAACACTCCCCTCCAGCCACCTTACAGAGTTTAGGTGGGCGGAAGGGGATGCATCACCCTGTTGGACAGATCTCCAGCATATGAAACTCAGTTCCGTATGCTTGGAGATCCATTACGGAAAATCTGGAATGAGCTTGTGCATTGTGCGGGGTATGGATCTGGTCCTCTGTTTTGCTGGTTTGCTTTGCAACTAAAGAAGATGAAGATGTTGTTCTCACATAAGCTTGAAGTGACAATGCTTAACCTATAAGCAATTTATTTATCTAGTGTGTCAATATTTATAGTAAATAACCTTGGCTGTCCAGCAATTTAGAGCCCTTGGAGGACAAAAAATTAGATAATATGTGGTCCTGTTAGTGTAGTTACTACCTGCCCTGTACCTACACTGTATATGGCTAAAGGTTGCTTCTTAAGCATTTAGGGTAGGTTGAAAATTGAGCATAAAAATGTACTCAGACCCTAGAAATACAGCTTACAAATAATGGACCGGACCTACTTCTCCGGACCCCTCCCCAACTCCGCCCCTATGTTTAGGTGCCTAATGGTACTTCCGAGTGCCATAGATAACCTTAACTAACTGCGTGTATTTTTCCTCTCGAGTAGGGAAAATACGCACAGGGAATCACTACTCCTCCCTCCTAACCTAATCTACATCCCTCCCTCCACCCACTTTACCTAATTATGCCCGGAGGCTGCCGTGGCACACCTCCTGTCACTTAAAAATCTACATACGGTCTTTAAAGACCGCACGTATTTCATCTATGTACCTAAGCGTAGATGGTGTAGCGCCCAGCCTAATCTACATCCCTCCCTCCACCCACTTTACCTAATTATGCCCGGAGGCTGCCGTGGCACACCTCCTGTCACTTAAAAATCTACATACGGTCTTTAAAGACCGCACGTATTTCATCTATGTACCTAAGGGCTGCGTAGATGGTGTAGTCGCAATGACTATGCATGCCCAGTGGTAAAAATGGGCCACTTACTCACCTAAGTAGCCTCTGCTTCTTAGGTATGAATCCGACCCATACTTGTTAAATTGGAAAAGGCTTTAGGCCTCTAAAAGGACAATGGGGCAGATCCAGAACAACGCTTCTGTGCGAATTTACGCCTGGCGGACATGTAAAATCGAGGTTTTGTATGTACTGCGCATGCGCACGACAGATGATACGCTACGTTACGTAACGTAACTCTGAGTGTATAGTCCATTCACGTATCAGTTGCGTCAATTCGTACAAGTGGGCCAAAAGTACATCTAAAATACGCAATGTAGGCGGGGTTTTCATATAAAGTGTACAGTAAGGGCGTGCTTAGCTGCGTAAATCCGTGTTACCCAACTGTACGTGTTCGGATGACAGCAGTTACGCTGCCAAAAGTTAAGGTAGGGTTTGAAAAGCGGAAATCAACCAAAGTACGTACATCCAAGGGGTGTGCCTAGGGGAGTGTATAGAAGGTACGCACGCGAAAATACGCTACGCTAGTAAACGGATTGCAAGCGGAGTTCTGGATCTACCCCTAATTGCGTTAATACTCTTCCTCTTTATCAGCAGATGGCCCAATGTATATTTACAAAGTACAGGCTTCCTCTGAACTTTTGTATATATGCAAACAAAAAGGAGCAGAGAGATTGCGTGTGTTGTATTATTAGTGGCAGAGCTTCAGTGACATAATACAGAATCACAGCCTTTACAAATGTTCTCATTGAAACGGAACACTTCAGCGTTCATTTCATTCTCTTTTTTTATTTATTTATTTCATGTTTACTTAGCAAAAGATCTGTAGTGTGTGACAGACAAAGGATTCACATATTGTATAAAGGAACTGGAGCTATGTTTTGTTTCCACACAGTAGATATTTGTTTGTATGTTTAAAAAGACTTTTTCTTTTCTTATGACCTTAAGCCATCAAAACATAAGCTACATACTGAAAAATTACCAATAACCAAGAACGTTGTTATGTCTCTGTCGTGATAGGCACAGTGGACCGGACCCAGAATTAAGCAAAGAGCTGACTTACCTACACTACATACGTAAATCAGCTGTGAATAGGCATTGCGCATTCGCAGTATCTAATCTTCCGCAAAAGAACGCAGCTGCCATCTGATGCTGCGTTCTGTGTAGAAATTAGTCTCTGCAAGGGGTGCAGGGCCATTCTTCATGTATGAGATACCCATGGTGGGTGGTCTTAGACATTTAAATCTGGGTTTAGCCCTTCCGCACGATCCAGTATTGCGCACACATAGGAGCGTTTTCACACTTAAGAATTCCTTAGGTTCTTAACTATAAGCAAAACATAACAAGGCGACTCACATGTCCCCAGTTTTCAGCTTCTTAACTGACTTACGATTGCCATAGGGCTACCTTATCCTTAGGTTCGTAGTTGTGTGTGTAGGGCGGCTAATTAAGAACGTTTTTACCTAACTGCGATCAGATTTTCTCATTTAAATGGCTGCCTCCACCCACTCTTCTTATCTTCATTCTTAAGTTTTCCTGGGACGCCCCTTCCTTCTTAAGTCATTATGAACCCTGAGGAAATTAACTATTTAAGTCTTACGTAAATTGCGTATATTAAATTACTACACCTGGACAGTATATCCCTTCTTAAATATACGCACCTAAAAAGCCGCATTTTCTTAACTGTGAATCAGGTCCATGGAGATGAGTGTGGAATAGTTAAGGTTGCCCACAAGTCATGGATTCACTCTCCGCACAGAGGAGATCAGGGGAAGTGCGCTGTTCTCCAACGTGTACTATTGTGAATCAGAAAATTTGTGCGTTAACCTCCGTAGTGGAGGCTGTGTAAGGAATTGCTTTGGAAATCTGGATCCAGCCCAGTGTTATTAATTTTCTTTTTCTTTTTTTTTGCAATCAGTTTGTTACAAGGAAATAAGGAAAAAAAAATTGATAGGTCATAAATACAACACTTACCAATAAAAAATAACAAAAAATACTTACTTTTAACACCATTTTCTTTGCTGAAATTAAATACTCCATCGGTCTAGTTTAATCAGTAGACTTTTATAATCCTATAGATACAAAGGAAGGCAACAGAAATGGTGCATAGACAGACTATAGGAACTAAGCAGCATAGCCCAAAACAGAGGGGATGCAATTGCCGCTGACGAAATGCATTATTTAAAAATGGAGACAGACGAAAGCTCATTTTCAGCTGTCTCTGTTTAGAAAATAGCACTAAATAATTAGAAGATTTTATGAAAAATTGCATAATATGCTGATCGGCATACTTACCCTTTCATTCATTCGGAAACCACTGCCGCAGACCTACCGGACAGGTGAGTATTAGAGGGGAGTCAGTGAAGAGTTTTAGGGTTAGGACTCTATGGGGAGTTTTTGGGTTGGGCTGCAGGGAGGGGAGTCTTAGGTTAGGCTGTGGGGAAGGGAGTCTTAGGGTTTGGCTGCGGGTAGGAAGTATTAGGATTAGGTTGCGGGGAGTGGACTCTTAGGGTCAGGCTGCAGAGAAGGGAGTCTTAGGTTAGGCTGTGGGGAAGGGAGTCTTAGGGTTTGGTTGCGGGTAGGAAGTATTAGGACTCTATGGGGAGTTTTTGGGTTGGGCTGCAGGGAGTGAACTCTTAGGGTCAGGCTGCAGAGAAGGGAGTCTTAGAAGTTAGGCTGCGGGGAAGGGAGAGTTAGGGTTAGGATAATGTAAGAGGAGGGTTAGAGTAATGGAATTTCTTCTGTGGATCGATTGCTTATCCTCTGCGAGGACAAACTGGCTCCGAGAAAATGACCCATTTTCAATAAAGGGCCATTCTCAACAGCGACTGACACCCAAACAGAGATAGGAAGCTTTCAAATATATCAAGGGATTTAACTTGGCAAACCGGGGGGGCATTCTTTACAGGAACACAAGACAATGCACACTTCTGTCAGGTATGCACGACACCCATTTATTGAATGAATATTCCTACACCAATCAGGAGAAAGCTGTTCCGGGGAAGAAGAACAGAGCCTTAAAAGTAGAAATGTCCTGCAAATACGAGACAGTTGAGAGCAATGGGCCGGATCTTCCATAGACGGATGTAATTCAATGAACAATAGCTACTGCGCATCGAAACGATACGCAGATTACGTACATAAGCTACTACGCATGTGCAGTAGCTATTGTTCATTGAATTACGTCCGTCTATGGAAGACGGACGTGGTTCTGGATCCGGCCCAATGTCCTTAGAGATGAAGCTGCTGTGATAAATGCTCTGAGCTTTCTTTTTATAAGTTTATTGAGCTGTATGCTTTAAAAATAACCAAGAAACCCACAACTGCATTATTGTAATATTTTACTTTCCATAAATCATAAATCTATCCCATAGAGACAGCTCCCAAGCCTTATTGGGCCTGATTCAGACTTAAGAAGAGCTTGAAAATAAGAGAGGAAAGTTACTCCTGGGCTAAACCATGTAGATTTCAGGGGGAGTCAAGTTAATTGTATTCTTTGCATGCAGGGATATATCTTTGAATTGCTTACTGCACACAGATACTGACCAGCTTTACTATCACACTGTTATTTAGACTTGGGATAGGAAACATCACCTCTCAACTCTAATACTGTTTACAACAGATGAAATATGACTCCCCTGCAATCAACATGGTTTATCCCAGGAGTAACTTTCCTCTCTTAGGACCGTATTAAGACTTCCGTTTTCAAACGCGACCGCAAATATATGCACACACGTAGCAAGGAACACCCACCAAAACGCAGGTCACTCCCCTTGCTAATCCGTGCTCACGTTGACTTACACCACCATAGACCACCTCTATCTTTCCGTGTGCCGTCCCGTGTGTCTGTGTCCTCCGTATGTGCATATCATGATAATCCCGCCCACTTTCCTTCATTTAAATGCATTGCTCCACCCATTTTCACTTAAATTCTCCTGTGCATATATTTGCGTTGCATATCCGGACGTATGTACACACGTGCCTATCATATGTCCGTCCGTAAGGCACTTCTGTGCGAAAAGTCTACGTCAACTACATACAAAAAGTTACTGCGCTGCTGCTACGGATGCCCGATCATTGATTGGGTGTTGCCGTAGCTACGCTGGGCAACATCTGCTCAGCGCATGCGCAGAATGGCTATTCAGCCGATCTTACGCATACGCCCGCCGTAGTTAGTACGACGGGGGTAGGTTTGGATCAGGCCCAGAGTCCCTGCTCTTTACTCTTTGCGCTTGTGACGTGGTGGGACAGCTTTTAGTGTGATTTCACTGTTTCTTTTACTATAGTAGTTTAATTAGTAGCAGGTATTTGCATAGATTTAGAGCTTGGTCAGTGAAGGGGTTAAGCTGCAATCCACATACTGGAAGGGAAACTTCCTCTTCAACAATCTGTAAGTCTCTGAGAGAAGCTGAGCACTGTGCAATGTTTTGAAAGAATCCCAATAACTTGTCACGTTAGATCATGGCTTTTAAACTCCCGCTCAAGGAAGACTTTGAAAATTGGACGACTTCTCAAGTTGCTGATCTTCTAAGGCAGGTACGTGGTTGTGACTCATTGTACCAAATAATATCTGAGTGTATGAGCTTGAGAGTGACAGGACAGGACCGGGGATGAGGATTACAGCAAGTCTTCATCACTAGCAACAGTCCAAGTCCTCCAGCTTCACTGCAATATATGGGAATGATCCAGAGCTGTACACAAAAGGATTCGCAGCCATAGACATCTTAGGGACGCAAAATGGTTGCTTTCTGTCCGCATGTACACACACCGCTATTTATTACGTATCTGGATCCTCCTGGATAATGGAAATGTTTTCCATGGTGGGGCAGGACGGGGTGATATGAATTAGTATAGTAAGACTGGGCCTGATACAGATTTCAGAACGGCAGATGACTTACGCAAGTTCAATGCTGCGCAGACCCAGAACCCTGGGACACGGATCAGAATGCAGGACGTACAAATATTGTTTCCGTACATCCAGCGGTTCTGTTGTGGGGCTTGATAGACCTCTGTGTGTATTGTATATGCAGGGTGTGAGAGCCTTTCTATGTAACAGGCAAGATAAGGTAGGGTTATGGCCATGTAAGTGTCCAGAATCCCATCTGTGAGCTTAGTAGCGGGCAAACCTGCGGAATCCCTCCGTGGTTCACGATCCACTATTAGGTGTGGATCAGGCCCACCGTGTTTTAGCCCTTGCGTACTATCCAGACTTCCAGAATGTCCCATTATGTGGAAACTACTTAAATGTTATAAATTTGATTTTATTTCATAGTTAATACAAAAAGCTTGATCTAAAATAAGAAAAAACCATTAAGTTCTATGGGCCTTGTCCAGACTTAAGGTCATTTTAGGTACACAAACGTACCCAAGTTACGCACTACTAAGTATAATGCCCCCCCCCCTGGCACGCCCCTCGCAGACACGTAACTTACCTTAACTTTTCCATACATATCTCTGATCGTACGTGTCACCTTGTCGTAACTAAGTGCCTGAACCATCCCATACTGTACAATTTACATGCCTCTCTCCTCCCACAATGCGTCAAATTGGTTTGCGCTGGGATGTCACATCCTATTGCATGGAGGTACGTACAAGTTACGTATGATCGCAGTTTTGATGCGTAACATCTGCCACGCGCATGCCAGTGTGTTCCCACGGCCGGATTTGCTGCGTGCGTAGATTGGCAGTCGTTATTAAGTCTGGATCAGACCCTATATCTTCAAACTCCAGGAGCAGAAAAATGTTTACTATAAAAGAAGAGAAGAGAAGAAATGAATCATGAGTAACGAGTAATTTCATGATAGCAACTCTAGCTTATCTAGAAGAGACTCATATTCAACACATTACATGAACCTCCATCACAAAATCTATAATAATAATCACATTTCAATTACTCATTAAGACTACAATAATAGTAGAAACGTCTGTAGCACAATTAAATCTATGTAAGCTCTTTGTAAGACTTATATAGAATTGGTTGTTCTATAGATGTTTTTACATTGTTGTAGCCTTAACAAGTAATTCAAGTGTGATTATTACGATTGTTTTTTGATTTATGTTTTAAATTGTGATGTATTAAATATGCGTTTTTTTCTATATAAGCTCTGCTTTTTTTGTTATTGATTTCATAGTTATTTTATTTATGACTATACTGCATTCACATTGTCAAATATTTTATGGTATATTTATTAACAGGTTTTTTTATATAGCACCATCAGATTACAAATTAATTATTAATCATTATAAAATGACTGAGTGGTAACAGACAGACTGGGGCCCGTATAGCTTATGCGTCCGTAGTTTACAGTTTTTTGGTACTATGCATGCAAAGTAAATTTTTTACGTAATCTACGTATCTTTTCGTACTTACATTGCGTATATGCGGTCTTAAAGACTGCATATACGTAATCACAAAACAAAAAGATACGTAGATTACGTTAAAAATTTACTACGCATGCATAGTACCAAAAACGTTAAACTACGGACGCATAAGCTATACGTCTGGTAGTGTGAATACGGGCCTGGGTGCGTAAAAGGGCCCAGACTTACACTTTCTAGGACGATGGGGATTGTTACATAAGGGAAAGTGCTTTATATCACACAATGGAGCAGTCAGGGTGTATGGTAAAAGTGCTCAGTCCACCCCTCCATTTCCAGTGCTACATTGAAAACAGTTTAACAGCAGG
>WWET01000157.1:399572-422030 GCA_011038615.1 Limnodynastes dumerilii | reverse complement strand
CGACACTCCCCCTGTGCAAGCGTATTTTCCCTCGCTTGCGCTGGCTGAAGGCTACCCTAACTTCATCCGGCCTAAGCAAGGGAAAATACGCTCGTGCAGGAGCGTTTGGCCGCAAACCCCTCCCTCCCTCATTAAACTAGCTCCCCCCGCCCACCTACACTAACCTGAACGTAGTAACGCTGGGGGATGCCCAGATCCACAATTGGGCATTGCCGTAGTTACGCCGAGCAACACCTGCTTGGCACATGCGCAGATCGGCTTTTAAGCCGATCTTACGCTGCCAGCTGGCGTCTTAACGCCAGCCAGCGTAGGTCTGGATCAGGCCCAGTGAGAGCATTTCTGTAGCAATGTGAATGCACTAAAACAATATGTAAAAATGTATTTTTCTTATAACCGCACATATAAAATATTTTACACCTGCACAATGCTCCAACAGCGATTTCATAGCTCCAGTATTGTGTTTGAATAATAAAATTGCAAAGCCAGCGACCAGTATAGGCTGTGGAGTGTCAGATCCCCTGGCCTAAAGCAGGACACACACTGGGGCTTTTCAGCAGATAATATTTCCAATCACAACATAAGACCGTTTCACCAGATATCTTACCAGTGTGTACTGTCCAAAGATCTCCTAATAGACACAGGACACCCTTGCAAAAAGCAAAAGATATCTCTCCATGAGTGATCTGGGATATTAGGAGCAAGCAAAAATCAAAAGATCTGGGATATTAGGAGCAACAAAAGATCAAATCAAAAGATCACAGATGGTTTCAGAGGATTTTTGAGCATCTTTGGACAGTACACACTGGTAAGATATCTGCTGAAACGCTCTTTTGATTGTGTGATTGGAAAGATTATCTTTGTGGTGTGTACTCAGCCTTAGACATGACCTGTGATTGGTGCAAATATTTTGACATAAACTGTGCTTATTTCTTTCTGCATTCGGGTCTGGATCAGCTGCACTTACTTGAGCACCCACTGGCTGTATGTTAATAATGCGCCACCTCCTCTTCCTTGCTACAGGTACAGCTCAGGTTGGGTTTGGGTCTGAATCAGACGCCAATCATGCTGACGTTCACCTAAGAATCATTACACCTGTGAAGTGCATATAATATAAATAGACACAGAAAATACTGTCAACTTTATCAGTAATGTACATACATATATCAAGAGTGAACTATGGAAAATATTAAAACAAATATAGGACCAGATTCAGAATTAAGAACGTCTGGTAACTTACGCACGCAAAATGCGTAAGTGGAGTGATTTTTATTCAGGGCGCATGCGCGGACCATGGAGATACGATGCGAAATTGGAAAGATGCGTAAGTAATTTCCGCACGCAAAAAAATCCGTACGAACATAAAAGATCGGACGGATTATTAATTAGTAGGCGTCAATCGGAATGCAAATAGCAAAAGATAGGCGTGGTAATGCAGAAAACATGCGGTTATATATGCGAACGTTTAACTTCCGTCACATATACGCTCGCTAATGATAAGGTTGCTTTCACAACACGGAAGTGTTCCGAAATTTATTCATTTTGCAAAACGTACTTATTTTGTATGAACGTATGGATCTATTACGAACGCACGGAAAACACTCTTAATTGTGAATCCGGTCCATAATCTATAGATAATCTAGCTTTAAAGATAGTAATTCCATTAATAAGTAGTGGAAAGTTCATGGTATATATCTGTGATTTTAAGGAGTCTAATATGGAACTGTGAAAAACCACTCAGCTAGACATCATTAATCAAAACATAAACACTTTATATATAAATGATTAGCAAGAAAAATGGCTGCGCTTCTATCCAACAAATTAAATATGTGCAAGTGTATATATAAATATAGGGGGGCAGCCAAGGACCAAAGTGACCACTATGTAACTACAAGGAACAAAAGAGGTCCGGCACTCCTACAGGAAATGCCTTGACGCTGGGCAGGTGAGCTTAATCCATTATAGCTATATTGTGAACTAAACCTTCTTTTTATTTATGTGCTGACACATAGTGTTATTTAATGTATGTTTGGAGCGCCGGACCTCTTTTGTTCCATATATTAATGATTATCTTAGAAAATGAAAAACAAATAAATGGGGAACCATATAAATCAGAGGTCTACGATATTATATTAGAGCACAATACCCAGGGTCAGAAGCTGTCCAATCCGATCTAAGGCTTAAAGAAAATAAAAATTCCAGGTAGTGCTAAATAATATAATGGAGGAATGGTCAAGAGTGTGGCAACTGCAGTTTATAAAATTTATTAACATAAAATACAATATTGCACATTAATTAGACATAATAAATGTAGGACTTAGTACCAATGCAAATGCCTGATGATGTATAGGCTAATATAACTAAAGAGAAATAAAATCAAATTAGTTGCATAGGTAGGTTCTAGTTTACACTGGCCAGTATAGAAAAAAATTGTTGAATGGTATTCCACTTAGATTGAGGCAAACGGGCCTCAATTAGGACCCACTGTATTTTGCTATTTGGAAAATAATCTGCCTGATTCAGAGACAAATGTCAGAGTTATTACCAATAATGTGAATAAAATATAACGGACTGGTTGGATGTAGAGGAATCCAGAGTAATGCACACCAAGTCTTCCTAAATCATTAGGTTAGTAAACATCTTGTTGGGAAAGCTAATATCCAGCTTGGTCATATAATGCAGAGAAGTGAAGCAATAGTCAAGTATAATATTCACAAGTATCAGGGTGGTGTAGCTGTGTAAAACTCCCAGCTAGGATGTAAGCAATCCACGAGTGGCGGCAGATGATGTGCTAATTGAGGTCTTAGAAGAAAAACCAATATGCAGTCCACTTGTATTAATAAAGAACAGTTCAGAAAGGACGGCAGACGGTATGTTGGCAAAAGTCTTAGAATGAAAACTGTTGCACAGCCCACTTTAGACTGGGCAAATAGGGCAAATAGCAACCCAAAGAGGATGGCAGCATGCAAACTCGGTCTCTTCTGATGTGAGCAGTGCGTCTAACTGAAGCCAAACACGTGGAACAGTCAAGGTGATGTACGATGTAGCGAGCAATCCAGTCAACCCGTCCGTTCAAGACCGCTACAGAACAAAGGTCGGGCAGCGAATCCGGGAGCTGTGTTCTCTGTCTTGAGTACCCACGTGTGGACAAAATGTGTCAATGAGCAAGGCTGAGAATGAAACAATAAGTGGACAGTCCGTTTGGCCAAGGCTATAATAGAAGAAGTCCTACAGCTGTAACCTTGACGCGTTTCTTTGAGATACTCTCAATTTCTTCAGAAGGCAGTATGGGTGTTCACAAGTAAGCTTAGAAAATGGTTCATGTAAACCTCTGAACAACTGGTCACCAACTGTGGCTCAGTGATTATGACTTGTGCCTCATAGTGCTAAAGGTCATGAGTTTGATTCCAAGACTAGGCCTTATCTGTGTGGAGTTTGTATAGTCTCCCATGTTCCTGTGTTCTAAGTAGTAGTTTGTGACCACTAGGTATATGTTAAATCCATAAGATCAAAGTTCCATGCAGCCAAAGTTTAGCCCTTAACAAAATAATTAGTCCAATTAAAAAAACATTATTTCCATTGTTATTTATTTTATTAATTAAGTTGTACTATTATTATTATCGTGTATTTATAAGGCGCCACAAGGTGTCCGATGCGCCATACAAAATCCAACAAAATACAGTACGTACAGGGCAGGGATGGACAGTATAATAAAATACAATATAAATATAAAAATATCACAAAAATGCAAGCTCAGACAGCCAGGCAAAATGCGAGGTGTCAAGCTTGACAGATCAGGGTGCAGGGGATAGAGTGCATTGAGACATGAAGGGATAGATGTAGGATGCTGTGAGGATGTTAAGAGGAGGAGGGGTAGGCTAGCCTGAACAGGTGCGTTTTGAGTGAGAGCTTAAAGACCTGCAATGTGCGGGAGAGTCTGACTGAAGAAGGGAGGTCATTCCAGTGCAGAGGTGCAACACGGGAGAAGACTCCTGTGTTGGACATGGGCATGAGATGTGATGATCAGTAGGTAGGTCAAACAGGGGTGGTTAGCAGAACGGAGAGGGCGGGAATGGGTGTGCATGGAGATGAGAGAGGAGAGGTAGGGAGCAGTGGATGAGGATATGGCCTTAAAGGTGAGGGTAGGGCATTTAAAGAGAGACCAGACCTATTGGACCAGACCTACAGACTAACCCACACTAGTACTCCCTTTGTGCGTACTGCCTTACACAAAGTAACCCCTGCCTTGTAATTACTGATGCATAAACACCCACATTGTACAAATGAAATACATATTACATATGACATATTATCTATGTTACCACTAGATGTCATGTGTGTGCAATGCTTGAAATATTTATGTGACAGAAAAACAGAAAAAGAAACAAAAGACAAACTGTAAAAGTTCCTTCCTCCATACACAATATTCTAAAACAATGAAATGAACCATCCCTTGTTTTTATATATATATTCATATTCTATATTTTCTTTCTCTTTCTTTCTTTCTCTTTATCTCTCTGTCTCTCGGTCTCCCTCTCCCTTAACTTTATCTCTCCCTCTCTCTCTCACACACCTCTCTATAACCACCTCAATCCCAATTGGAAAGATATGACCATATCCACAGTCTAAATCCAGTATATTATATACATCACCATCGCCTTCACAACTCTTCCAAACTCTTCCTAGTGTCCATAGCCCAGTAAACGCAGAAGGGGAATGCCAGATTGTAGAGGAACTCTATAGGGCTATCCTTGCAGTTACATCTGGATCACTGGGAAAAGGAACTTGTCTAGCAATGTAGCTGCATGGTGATTGGCTGTGCTTTGTCCATATGTAACCTGCTGCACTTGCCTAGGTTTTGCCCTCAGTTTCACTCTGCTGTGTGACTGGATCATACAGGGCACTGAGCACTTTTATCATAGAACCTGGCTGATCCATTGTGTGCTCTTATGTATCAATCCTCAATGTCCTAGAACAAGGGCCCTTTTACCCACCCAGTCCGTAAAGCACTAGGTACAATAATGGCACTATATAAAAACCTGTTAATAAATACAGTATATAATAAACGTATAGGGATCCAGGACCTATCCCCCTGAATGACAACTGGTTTATACAAGCAGCTTATACAAGCTGCATGAGAGGACCCAGAGGGAAGCCACGGATTTCTACAAAGGGGCGGGGCTTTATGACGCAATTTATGCAAAGTGTGTCTTTAAGCCCCGCCCCCTGTCAATTACTCCTGTAATCTCTAGCGTTTCAGGGGATGGACGGGGCTTGATGACAACATCAAGCCCCGCACATCCCTAGTAACACTAGGGATTAGTATAGTAATTGATGGCTTGGAGTCGGCAACCATGGAGTAAACCAGATAACTGCACATGACCAGAACCAGAACCCCTGTGTACACATCACAATGCAGGATGTATGGATATTGCTTCTGTACATCCTGCAATTCCGAATCTGGGGGGAGCTATACCTCCAGGTGTACTTTATATGCATTCCTATGTATATCATACAGTAAGGACTGGGTTTAAGGTTAAACAAGCGGACAAGAAAAGACAGGGTTCTGGACATGTAAGTGTCCGGAATGCCATTCGTGAGTGGGGGAGGGCTCTTTCCACTCATATACGGAACTTAGTAGCAGCTGAACGTACGGAACCCCTCTGTACGCTAGCGTTCCGATACGAAGCCTGGATCCAGCCCCTAGAGTGCAGTTAATCTCTTCTTGATCCCGTATAGACCTATTTGTATCCGCTTTTACGGAACGCATATGCTTTCTATTTTACATCAGCGTTGCCGACTCTCCCGGAATATCCGGGAGACTCCTGAAATTTGGGATATTCTCCAGGTATCCCAGGAGAGCCGGCAAATCTCCCACAAGCCCCTTTAACACCAGAGATCACACGAGTGATTGACAGGGGTGGGACTTAATTATGCCATTTGCATAAATCGTGTCACTAAGCCCTTCCCCCTCACAGTAATCTATGGCTTCCCTCCAGGTTCTCCCTGAGAGAAGCTTTCAATAGTCGGCAACCCTGTTTTACATTCAAGCCTGGATGATGTCCTAACTGTGTTATACTGTGCCTACTGTGAATTATAGGACGTTACATTACCTGACATAAATTTATATTTAAATGGTGACTAAAAGAGTCTCTGCAGATCTTTTCCTCTCTTTCTCTCTCTGTCACGTATTCAGGTGACCCAGCGCCCGCCGCATGACTGCTTTATTAGCAACCGTAAAGATAAGAGAAGAAGGAAACGCTGGGCTATAATTCATAATCACATTTCTTTCCTGACAATGTGATTTTTGCAGAATGCAATGTAATTATGCTACCTCCGAAACCTTCAATTAACTATGAAAGCGACACAATTAATGTACAAACTTAAAAAAAATAAAAAAATAAACAATAAAACACCAGCCCATTGTTCAATATCTCTATCATATCATTGTAAAACTGCTGACTCGCTCGCAATGTATTGTTACATAATTTAAATTACAGCTGTCAAACCTGTAGCTGGGAATATATATCGGTTACACAGCCACTGTGTGTATTACTTCAGCTCTGGAATGGAGTTTTTACATCTTTGTTAACAAACATAAAAAAGCCACCTGAGATTAATTAAAGTTTGTATCCCATCTGCTGTTCTTTGAATATAATCATTGGAGCATTTGTAGTGTGGTACTAGATGCCTTCAGCACCTTCTCCTTTGGGCAGGCAGCTGGTGCTGCAAAATCACATGACATTTGTACTGACAATTTCCTTCCTATTATGTAAATACATTCAAATGTTTAAAAAATGTTATTGCCATAAACTTACATTTCAGAAAGAAGATCACAGTCTATTTATTTGGATTTAGTAATGCTCCAAAGATGCAGCATGATAACAACAGGCAAATATTTACCAGTAGACTAGTGGTCACGACTCCTGGGACCATGCTGCTGTATGTCTGTGATATTCATAATTGTAAATGTTTGAGGCAATCTCCGATTCTCTAATGTTTGTTTCTGTATTACTTATACAGACAGATTTCTCATTTTTTCTTTTTTTCTTTTTTTCCCATAGAATATGACAGATGAGCTGAATAAATTCAATGTTCTTTATCAACCGTAAGTCAGTTTTTATGTATGTTTGTCTTTTCAAAAAGTGACCTGTGAAATATTATGTATGTGCCCATAATATTATGTATGTGCCCAGAGACTGTAAATATTATGGGCAACACAGTGGCTCATGTGGTTAGCACTTCTGTCTCATATTACTAAGGTCATGCGTTCATTTCCCAGACAACGCCATATCTGTGTGGAGTTTGTATGTTCTCCCTGTGTCTGTGTGAGTTTCCTCTGGGTGCTCCAGTTTTCTCCCACACTCTAAAAACATGTAATTTGGTTTACTGGCAGCTCACTGAAAACTTAGCCCTAGATAACTAACCTGCGGAAAAAGGGAAAGCAGAGATGTTTCCCATAGCAACCAATGAGATCCTAGCTCTCAATTTCCAATTACATACTAGAGAATGTCAGCTAGAATCTCTCCTTTTCTGCAGATCCAGACCCTAATCTGTGACTGTGGACCCTATTCAGACTTAATAATGTTCACAAACATATGCACGGTGTGTGTGTAAGTTGGCTTTTTTTAGCGTTCTGTTCATACGCGTGGCAGATGGTGAGCATCGGATCTCACTATGTAGGGTTAATTTGATTGAATTGATTTCCGCACGTGCACAACTCTGTATGACAGGGGGCGTGACAATACTCCGTACGTGGGGGTGTAATAAAAAAGATGTTCCTGTATCAGGCTCTCTAATGCCTCTTGTGAGCGGGGCTTTGACAGGAGGTGAACATTGTGTGTAGGAAATTCTTTGTGTGAGTGTGGGATTTCTTGCAAAGGCCTTGGTTAGATTCTAGACACATTGGACCAGATTCAGATTTAAGAAGATTTTCGGTGCGTTCGTAATAGATCCGTACGTTAATACAAAATAAGTACGTTTTGCAAAATGAATACACTTTGGAACACTTCCGTGTTGTGAAAGCAACCTTATCATTAGCGTGCGTATATGTGACGGAAGTTAAACGTTCGCAAATACAACCGCACGTCTACTGCATTACCACGAAATACAACCGCACATCGACAGCATTACCACGCCTATTATTTGCTATTTACATTCCGATTGACGCCTACTTATTAATAATCCGTCCGATCTTTTATGTTCGTATGCATTTTTGACGTACGGAAATTACTTACGCATCTTTCCAATTACGCTTCGTATCTCCATGGTCTGCACATGCGCCCTGAACAGAAATCACTCCACTTACGCATTTTGCGTGCGTAAATTACCAGACGTTCTTAATTCTGAATACGGTCCATTAATCACTACATGACAGATCTCAGAACCATTTAGTGCATCTGTAAAACTTTTTGTAAACGTTAAAGCTAGAACCACACTGAGACCTATTTCTCTAATATCTCTAATGAAAACCTCACCAAGATAATCATTCTATGTTCTTTATTATTTTAGGTGCATTTAAAGAGGGTTTAAAACAGGGTTGCTGACTCTCCCGGAATATGGGCATTTCTCCCAAGAAAGCCGGCAAATTTACTGCAACAGACTTGAGGCCATGTGATTCATTATGCAAATCATTATGCAAATCATGGCCTCAAGCTGTCTATCTATACTATAAATCCTACCGCTACTAGGGACTAGTCAGGCTTTGATGATGTAATATGCATTGTCAAGCCTGTCCCCATCCCTAGTAATACAATAAGTATGCATTGCATTGATTGGCAGGGGGGCAGGGCTTCGGCATGCGATTTGCATAAATTGCTTCATCAAGCCCCGCCTTCATGCGGCATCTATAGCTTCACTCCGAGATCTCCCGGGGGAAAGGAATAAAATGACGTAAACAGCAGTACAGAGTATAACAGCACAAGCTTGACGTCATTAGATTTTAATAATATGCTGCAGTGAATTGTTTCTCCTGTCAGAATGTTAGTGATGCCAATAGCGCGACATGAAACAAAAGGAGTTTCTGTCCTCATTGTGTTTGTGCGCCCATCTTGTCTCAGAGACAACTATTTCATTCGTCATCGAGGTGTCCCCTATAGTGACTGTCCCCCAGTATCGGACGAATCATCGTCCAGCATCAAACTTCTTCCCTTTTATTCTCTCTCTCTACTTCAATAGCAGAAAATAATCAAAGTGGCTTTAAAACCGTATGATATAAATTAGGTCCTAAAGAAGAGTGAGTCATCAGACCAACGTCCATACAGCATGAACAGAACAAACCCGGCCATGAGAGACTATCAGAGGAGAAAACAGCATTACAAAAGGCATGGCAGGCTTCAAAGACATGAAGGTTTACACCCCTCTGGAGCAGAAACGCAGTGAATTATTGTCCCTTTCTTCAATGTTCTGCTATTTTCTTCAGCAAGTTCAAGAGCTGTAAACTGTACGCGTAATGAAAGGAGGGATTCATCGTTTGCAGGAGGAATATAAATTTCTTTTCCATAGTAGAAGTCAACATTATTTGTCCCATTCTAGGGACCTTTGTAAAGGCAGATCTTTATAGACGTCAGTGATGTCAGAGTTTGAAAATAAGAGAGAAAAGTTACAGGGCAAAACCATGTTGACCTTAGGGGGGGTCAAATTATTTTTATTCTATGCTTGCAGGGAGAATACTTTGCTTTTTCTTACTGCACACAGATACTGACCAGCTTCACTACACTGTTATTTAGGCTTGGGTAGGGAAACATCACCTCCCAACTATAATACTGTTTGCAACAGATGAAAATTTACTCCACCGAAATCAACATGGTTTTGCCCAGGAGTAACTTTCCTCTCTTATCTTCAAACTTTGAATCAGGGTCTTTGTGCAGAATTGGTCTGCTAGGGTCTAGGGATATAACTGGACAGGAGTGAACTTCTACAATAGACAGAAGAGTTCTGCTTACCATCAAAATCTTCCTGCAAATAATGGGCTGGAGCCAGACTTAAGTAAGTGCTTGAAATGAGTTACTCCTGGGCTAAACCATGTTGATTGCAGGGGAGTCATATTTCATCTGTTGCAAACAGTATTAGAGTTGAGTGGTGATGTTTCCCAGCCCAAGTCTAAATAACAATGTGATAGTAAAGCTGGATCTGTGTGCAATAATAAAGCTGGTTAGTATCTGTGTGCAGTAAGCAGTTCAAAGATATATCCCTGCATGCAAAGAATACAAATAATTTGACTCCCCCTGAAATCAACATGGTTTAGCCCAGGAGTAACTAAGTTCAAGCACTTACTTAAGTCTGGATCCAGCCCAATGTCATTGTGTGGCAGTAAAATCGGAAATGACCTGCTACTCCTTGGGAAGAATTATTTGAATATAGTCATTGTGCAGAATTGCCTGCTGGTGACATCAATTTACAGAGATAATCTGCCTGTTACATCACAGGGCGGTATAGACATTGTTTAAAATATCCATCTGGTGAAGACACTGTTAGTGATGCCATTGGCTGAAAGTACCGTCCTAGTGATGCCATTGGCTGAAAGTACCTTCCTAGCGATGCCATTGGCTGAAAGTACCCTGCAAGTGATGCCATTGGGTGAAAGTACTTTGCTAGTAATGCCATTGGGTGAAAGTACCCTACTAGTGATGTCATTTGCTGAAAATACCCTGCAAGTGATGCCACTGGGTGAAAGTAGCCTGCTAGTGATGCCATTGGCTGAAAGTAGCCTGCTAATGATGTAATTAGGCAGATATACCCTGATAATCGTGTCAGTGAGCAGATGTGACCTGTTAGTTACATCAAGGAAGCATTCAGAAAAGAGGAAAGAAGCAGCTCAAATGGTTATTAATGGTTCATAAAACATATGGAAAACATAGGGAACTTACACAGTAAACATAAAAACTCTAATTCTCTGATCTTTATGGCTAATATATCTTCTGACAAATAACCAGGAAACATATACAGATAAACACAAAGCGCACCTTCTAATTTATTCCCAATCTGTTCATCTGGGAGACCAGGTACAGTAAGATAAGGGATCTATAAATAATTAGACTTCCACTAACAGCTTAGCATTGTTCTCTGCCAGCAGGAGGGGGTCAATCCTGGCTGGCAGCACTGCATTCCCCCGGGTGGGGAGAGGGGTGCGGGGCAATTTCAATAGCAGCAAACAAGACAAAATTGCTATAAAATGTGTTATATATGTTATTAAACACTTGTCCTACACACAGCATGAAATATGTTTTATTACAAATGTTGACATGTTCCTTACACATTACTAATCCCCCGTCATCTGAAGGCGATGAGTGATTACCGTAGGTTTAGTCCAGCTGTAGCTTTGCACAGTAACTGTAGCTCTACTCTAGAGACATAGAAAGTGACAGCAGATAAGAGCCACTTGGTCCTTTCATAAAAACATAGAAAGTGATGGCAGATAAGAGCCACTTGACCCTTCCGTAGAAACATAGAAAGTGATGGCAGATAAGAGCCACTTGACCCTTCCATTGAAACATAGAAAGTGACGGCAGATAAGAGCCACTTGGTGCATCCATAGAATCATAGAAAGTGATGGCAGATAAGAGCCACTTGGTCCTTCCATAGAATCATAGAAAGTGACGGCAGATAAGAGGCACTTGGTCCTTCCATAGAAACATAGAAAGTGACGGCAGATAAGAGCCACTTGACCCTTTCATAGAAACATAGAAAGTGACGGCAGATAAGAGCCACTTGGTCCTTCCATAGAAACATAGAAAGTGATGGCAGATAAGAGCCACTTGGTCCTTCCATAGAAACACAGAAAGTGATAGCAGATAAGAGCCACTTGGTCCTTCCATAGAAACATAGAAAGTGATGGCAGATAAGAGCCACTTGGTCCGTCCATAGAAACGTAGAAAGCGACGGCAGATAAGAGCCACTTGGTCCTTCCATAGAAACAAAGAAAGTGATGGCAGATAAGAGCCACTTGGTCCGTCCATAGAATCATAGAAAGTGATGGCAGATAAGAGCCACTTAGTCCTTCCATAGAAACATAGAAAGTGATAGCAGATAAGAGCCACTTGGTCCTTCCATAGAAACATAGAAAGTGACGGCAGATAAGAGCCACTTGGTCTGTCCAGTCTGCATGTTGTTATTTCTATAAATAGTGACATCTCTGGTGATGTAATATTTCCTCAGCTTGGCCCTGATCCTGAGTTCCATAATGCTCAGGTCTGAAAGTCTGCGCGTGAGATTGAAGTGAACGCCGCTGTCACTTCCCTCTCATGTACGGACTTAGGAAGACTTAGGCGTCCATAGATCAGTCTTAAAGGCCTAGTCGCCGCCCACACTCTCACCTTTATTTGCATACTTCTGCCCGTCCTCCTTGCGAGGATAAGGCATGCGGGTGCAATGGAACGCCCAGCCGGACGGATCTCCTAGCGTACGTAACTACATTCTGTAGGCTAGGAGATCCGTGGCACAACATCTGATGCGCGCATGGCAGTGCCAAAAAACACCCAACTTCAGGACAGAGGTCTGGATCCGGCCCCTTCTCTTTAAACTTCCTATCCTCCAATGTCAGTGCTGTCCATGTATTCTAATATGTCTCTTTCTTTTAAAAATGCCCCCACCCTCCTGTACATGGTCACACCCCTTGATATATTTGAAGCTGCTGTCCACATTTCCTTCTCTGCTCCAAGCTATACATGTTTAGTTCCTCTAGCCTTTCTTGGTATGTTGTGTGACCTTTCTTGGTATGTTGTGTGACACAGGCCATGGACCATTTTAGTTGCTCTTCCTTGCACAGTCTTTAATGTATTTATGTCTTTCTGGAGATATGGCCTCCAGAACTGAACACAGTATTCTAGGTGAGGTCGTATTATGATCTATAAAGTAGCATCACTACTTCTCACCTTCTGCAACCAATTCCTCTCTAAATGCAGCCAAGCATCTGTTGTCATTTATTATTGCTTTGTTACATTGCTTGGCTACCTGAATAGTTTCCAGCTAAGTGGCATTAATACTATATTCATCTTTTGGGGGATTTTTTGCCTCAAGTGCATGATTTACCATTTTTTTCAGTATAAAACTGTAATCTCTTGGTCATTTATTCTGTCTACCTGGATCAGCTATTTTTTAAGTTGCAAGATCACATTCACAAGTAACAACACAGTATAGATACAGTGAGCATTACATTATTGACCCCAATGCTAACTATTTGAGTAGCCTGAACTGCTGTGCAGAGGATTTCAGCATGGTTATTACATTATTTCATACCCTCCAACATTTTATAATAGAAAATCGGTACACTTAGGGGCGTGGCTTGTCCTGTGAATGGGCGGGGCTTTAATCTGCTCTCATTTGCATGTATGATAAGGTGTAAAATCTTATCATATGTGCTAAGCATTCACAGGAGAGGGTCTTGTCACTATAACAGAGCTGTAGGAGTCTGTTCCTGCAGCTCTACTATAGTGATCAGATGCAGAAGGGCTGGAAAAGGAGTATAGGGGGGAGGGAACAACTGGGGTCAGAATCCGGTACAGGAGCCCTTTTAGCCGGTACAGACCATTAAAAACCGGTACTGTACCTGCTAAATAGGTACAGTTGGAGGGTATGTTATTTACACACCACTAACCCAATACTGACCACTACTGTACACCACAAGCTGGGTTATTTTTTAGGAGAAGAGAATAACAAATGTTAGTATTTGCACAATTAGAAATGTATTTGTGTACTAATTTGTGATGTGTAACAACAGAGGGAAATGGAGAACATTTAAATGTACTGAACGTTAATTAAAAAAGATACATTACCTTTAAAAGAATGTTGCTTAAAAAAAATAAAACTAAATCTTATAGCGCTGAAACCTGTTTGACACAAAAATGTACATTTCAGAGTTAATATTTGCTCATGTAATCATTAACATTAGGAAATGAGGAACTATGAAACTATGTGGCTGTTGCTAGTTACAAATTGATCGGTCCAATCAGGCATTGGCTGTTCGGGCACTTATTTGACAGAGCCAGGGATCAGGGTTGTCAGAAAGACAACAGCAAAATTTGACAGCAACATTTCATCTGCTGGGGACGTGCACAGAATGTAAGGAGGAAAAGATAGGAGAAGATGAAAGTGGGTCAAGCCAAGTCCAAACACTTCTGGTATGTCCTACTGACTAGGAGACTTCAGTCCGGATTCACAGTTACGTTAAGTTTTCCTCTTACGTACGTTGTTTTCAGAATTGAGCTATTACACTATCTATGTACCATTTCTGTACGTAGATGGTGTAAGCACGGTCTATGTACAGAAATGGTATGTAGAATATTAAGCTACTACGCATGCTTGCTTGCTCAATTCTTAAAACAACGTACGTAAGAGGAAAACTACGTAACTGTGAATCCAGACCTTCAAATTTACATTGCAAATAATGTTTTTTTATGTAACCTGATCCATTTGAAGGGATTATTCAAGTCTCTGTTTTATGTATTTTGCTTATTTCCGGTGGAATGTGAATGTTTTCTGTGGTAAAGGTCTATATTACGCTACTGCACATGTGCACAAAGCAGACGTCTCGCATACATCCGTATCCTCAGATTCCACTCTGGAAGCCTTTCAGGAGAGAAGGGGCGGCATGCGCACATCATGGTGGGAGGGGGTTGCTATGTTACTTGTTCAGTAAAGGCTTGATTAAGTGCGTATGTACCATCCTATTATCCGCATTCTCAGTGAGGACGGTGCAAAAAGTTTGAGGCAGGGTCCAGGTCGAGGAGGTCCTGGACGGTTACCTCTCGCACACACAACGATAGGACAGCGATCCGGCATTAGAACTCTGCTGCGGCCAGAGCGCCGATTAAAGGGGTGGCGGAGTTCTGGATGCAGCCCTTAGACATTTTGTGGTTCATCCAAAGTAACAGCAAAAAAATGAAGGAGCAAATGTGCACCTAGACAAAACCAGGGAGGTGAATATAACAAGAGCACACAGCACTGCAAGCCTGCAGACGTCTGTGCACTACTTTATTATTATTATTATTATTATTGATATTATTATTATTATTATTATTGATATTATTATTATTATTATTGATATTATTATTATTGATATTATTATTATTATTGATATTATTATTATTGATAATATTATTGGATGGCAGTCCATAGACTATGCTGTGTGCCAATGGACACAACCTTATTTTTGGGGTAGCTTGTGGATAATTTCAAACATCACCCGCAGGAATAGTTTTGTCTTTCTCTCAGTGGATTCATTGTGAAAAACTGTTTTTTCGCAATGGATAAACAAAGAAAAAAAAAATGTAAACACACACACACACACACACACATATATATATAATGTTTCTGTTTATCATCTTTGAACATAAGCAGGCAATTTACATTATATGTATTTAAATTGTACAGTAGGGGCTTGACTAAGCCCTTCCGTACAATCCAATATTCCGCACGCTTGGAGATGTACGCGGTGTATTTAAGGCCCTGGCTGCGGATCCACCATTCACAGGTAGGAACACAGGAGGGAGTACCCTGCTTTCCTACATACAGGGTTGTTGATCGCCAATTCCATATGTTAGCATCCGCTCTGAATATGGCAGAGTGTGGTGTCCAGACATTTCTGGCAATGCCATAACTCTAAAATAGACAGCCTGCAAGTGAAAGAATTAGAACATATTGGGAAGGATGTTAGGGGAGAGTGATCGCTTAAAGCGTCTCTCCCAGGGGGAAAGTTTTTGGATTATCACTCTAGACACTTTGGCCCAGATTCACAGCTAAGAAGCGGAGGCTTCTTAAGGAGGGAAAATACGCATGGTTAGATGAGCTTGCCCTATGGCACTCATAAGTGTCACTAGAAGCCTAAAAACAGGAACGGGGCGGGGGAGGGAACCAGAGAAGTAGTCCATACCTACACATCACAAACTTATGTGTGAATCTGGTCCTTTGTCTCCCATGGGTTTAAATGAAGGATTCAAAATAACCCCCTATTTTATAATTTGATGTCGTTTTAGAAATGTTTTTTATTAATTTATAATAACTTCTTTGAAACAATATTGTTTGTTATTGTGCATCTTTACAAAGCCTTCCTGTATATTGAGCTACTAGTGATCACTCCTGAGTGATTACATTGCACCAGCTGTGATTATGTTGGCTATGTATATAAGAGGAGTCTCTGAGTTCAAACTTCATGTCCCCTGACAAAGTGCTCATGTCGAAACGCGTAGTTTGGTGCTTGAACCACTTTAAACACTACGTAGCAGCAATAAAGTAAATCCAAACTCCCCATGTGAAATCCTGCCAATTATGACTGATTAACCCAGGACGCTGGCTGAAAGTCTGAAGGAATCTCCATGTTGCTGAGTATTGATGGTCTTTCATGCGATGTTACAAGATCTTATTCCTGTACATATATTCCATTGTGCTGGCGCTTTTTTTTTAACAAATAATTTATGCAATGAGTTGCCCCCTTTATATGTTTACATATATATGTGAAAAATAAATACTAATATGGCTGGTGCAGGGTATGAGCTTTGCGACTCTTTCCTTACTCGTTAGGCCAATAAGGTAACTGCAAATCATCTGCAACTCCTTGCACCGCTGGTCCCAACTAATCTATCCCAATGTCAAAATGCTGTATTACACCCATTTGGTCACTAGGGGGCGGATATGTAGTATCTAAACAACTGTACATATTATTCATCCTTGTGTATCGGTTTCCTGGCATTTCTAAATCCATCCCATGTTGTTAATGCAATCTCGGCAGACACAAGGAGGACACAACTGGCAGCAGGTGGACATTCCAGGGAGGTAAATAAAGACCATGATAAGTTCCAGGACTTTCATATACCCTTAAAGCTTTGTGTAGCAAAAGCCTGTTTCACATTATTTGAGCATTGTCCATTATCAGTGACTATTCTAAACCTCTTATTGTAGTAATGCCCTAACCTGATTAAAAACGGGCTAACGTGTAGTAGACCTATTAGAAATAGCTGTTTGATTCGTAGTTGCACAGTCATTTCATTTTCATTTCATTTATTTTGGAGCTATTATGTTGTCATACTGCTGACAGAAATTTACTCATGAAATCAGTTGGAAGGAGAAAAATACATTAAATTAAGACCCACACACATAGAATGATTTCTTCTGCATGTCGTAATTTAAATCTATTAATCTGCCCCCCTGTCATTACATCTGTTGTACGTGAGGCCATCTAGTTTAGCAGAACCATCATTTTCATTGGACAGCTTTTATGTTGAACCATTTTCTTTGTGAAGCTGGACGTACACTAGAGCCATTACTGGTCTGATCATCCAATTATCATATGATCAGACCAAGAAACACTGTATTTTTTCTTTCTAACAATGATAAAATGTCCCCAATATACTTGGTTCTGATAAATTTATCATTATCAGCATGTATAACATATATTTCCCTGCAGCTTCACCTCTGGGGTTAAGTTACCTCTGTCTGCCCATTGAAAAGGAGCTACAACAAATAATGACAGCTGACTTACACACACACACACACAAAGGTTAAGAATCAGAAAGCAGCCAACGCATATTGCATTTCGATGCTAACGTATGTCTATGACGACGAGGCAGGCCCACTCCCCATGTGCAGTTGATACACCTGGTGGGTGGGGACATGCATGCAGATCGTTCAGTGAGGGCTTGGCGCATACATCCTGCGTTCCGTACAATGTCCTTCTGCATGGGAACACTTAAGGTAGGGTTCAGTATACGGAAGTGCTGTACGTGTGGGGGGAATGCATTGGATGTGCACTCCCCTTTGCACCTATGGAGTATAGGTTTGTGGATGCGAGGCCTAGCGTCAATAATTCTATCTGAGTTCTGGATGCGGTCCATTATTACAGCAGTAATACAGCAATGAAAGATTTGCATTTTGCAAGCGATGCAGAGGTGTCATTACTGTTTGCTGTCGTACTAACAGGAAATTATGTATCAGATGGAGCTAACCAGAGTTGGTCGAAGGTGTCGGAAGACAAGTCAAGATTGACAGGAGGCTAAGTCAATTAATGCAGAGGCTGGCAGGAGGCCCATGCATCCAATCAGCTGCAAGGGCCTCCTGCCAATTTTAGCAGCCCATCCATTTCCTGCCTGAATTATTGGTCCCAGCAGGAGTCTTGTGTGGCGCAAATAACACAGCCTTTCCCTAATGGGAAATCATCCCGTTTATCGGCCACCTCCCGCTGGAAGTGATAGTCAATCAGTGTATGGCCAGCCTTAGACTACCAGTATTAAACTCTGGAGCTTAAAACCCAGGGTGCAGTGTTAGAGTCTTTCTAAAGCAGGTACTAGTACAGGCATAGTTGAAACCTGGCTAAGCATTATAGACAGGACTTACAGTTTCACAACACCTGAAGTGTCACAGGATGCCTCTGTCTGTTTTACAGCCTAAACCCAAATCAGGTCTAACTTAATGTCAGACTCTATCCAACTGCCACTTGTGCAATCTCAATGAGACCACAAGGGGTCAGTACAAGGAAGAGCAGGGAAAAGCATCATTTGGAAAGTTCTCTCTATTGCCAGCTCTGGTTTCTTTGGAGGTGTGAGAGATGGCAATCTCTGTAGGAATAGGACATGTCCTTGAGTGTTTCTGACATAAATACATAATCAGTTGATTGATTGGAGGTGCTACGAAAAGGAATAAATCAGAAGCTAAAAGTACTGAAAAGGCACTTATCAAGATGCACTTATTAGCCAAATTCATGATTAACTCACAGCTTTAAATGATAGTAATAAAAGTAATCAAAGCAGAAAGAGAAATTAGTGCCACCCCCCATTCCCCACTAAGCTGCTGCCCTTGAAAATGTCCAGTTTCTTTAAATCCAAAGTCTGGTGTTTACATCCCTTTATAGCTTAAAGTTGACCTTGGACAAGTTACCCCTGGTCACATGTAGTTTATAGATGAACTGTCTTGTTTGTTGCTATGAGCAACAACTCCTTGTTACACAGGACCAGATTCACAGTTAAGAAAATGTGGCTTTTTAGGTGCATATATTTAAGAAGGGATATACTGCGTTTGCGTAGTAACTTAATACATGCAATTTCCGTAGGACTTAAGAGCGGGACAGCTCTGAATCACCATTATTTCCTCAAGGATCGTAATGAAGGGGCGTGCTGGGAACACTTAAGAATGAAGATAAGAAGATTGGATGGAGGGAGACATTTAAATGAGGAAATCTGGTTGTGGTTAGGCAAAAAGTTAAAAACGTTCTTAATTAGCCACCCTGCGCACACAACTACGAACCTAAAGATAGAGAGCCCTATGGCATTCGTAAGTCAGTTAAGAAGCTGAAAACCTTGCTACTTTCTGCGTATAATTAAGAACCTAAGTCATTCTTAAATGTAAATATGGCCAGTACATCAAAAAATAGTATGAAGAATAAAATGTCGTGTCCTTAACCTAAAATAAGTGTATTGTATCCTCAACTAAGAAGGACAGCACTCATTCATGGAGTGCCGAGCGCTGTTTTAAGCTGTCAGCCTCTGACAAATTCTATCAGGCAGTGGTCCCACCCAGCACTGTCCCCTGTCCCATCTGACTTCGTCTAGTCCCACTCATCTAGAATCAGGCCCTGACTACTTGCTATGGGCCCAAGTCTGTCACCTTACATCCATGATAGACGCAATATCGGACTAAATCATTGTAAATGGTATAATTGGCCCAATAACTGAATAGGTGTGTAGCCTGGATTACTCTGAACTCAGGATCAGACCTCCATACATTAGCATTTGCCAAGATGTACAAGTGTGTATAATCTGTATAATTTGGCAAATGATAGCAAATAGATAGCACTGAGTATGACAGTGCTAGTTGTAGATGCTACAGCTGTATTAGATTGTTTGAATACAATAAAACACTATAATAAAGTGCCATAAAGACAAGAGAGAAAAGTGTTTTAACAGTTCATTAATAAATGTGAAAGAGACATTGTTAACAATGACACCTGAAAGATGGTGGTAAAATGGAGTGATGTGGTTTTAACACAGTTTACATGTGTTTCACCTTCACCTGTATGCTTAATTAACTCATGAGAAGTAGGTCATCCATTGCCCTAGAAATGTAATCACTAAGGTAACATCTTAGAAAGTGTTTGTGGAAGATTCCCATAATAAATCAATCACTTTAAACGCACATTTCATCCGGATAGGTGCTAATGAGCAATCAATGAGCAAAACTCTGAACTAAACTATAGCAAAGCAAAAGTGGAGATGTTGCCCATAGCAACCAATTAGATTCTAACTCTCACTTTCCTATGACATACGAGAGAATGTCAGCCAGAATTGGATTGGTTGCTATGGGCAACATCTCCATGTCCCTTTCCGCAGTTTGGTAAATCTGGCCCTAAGAGTTCAGACCTGAAGTTTACTATCTCTACACAAAATGTTCCAAAACAAAGTATTTTTACTGGCAAGCAAAACAATTACAGCCCATTGGCATTGCTCACGCTGCTTATGCACCTGTTTTTGTTGTTACCTTTCAAACTCTGGAATCTGTCCTTGGTTGTGGAATGTTTATACTCTTTTGAGAATTAGGGCAAAACAGCTGTAAAAGTAGATCTGGGCAAAACCACGCAGGACTGCAAGGGAAGGCAATATTAAACTGTGAACACAGAATTAGAGTCGAGATGTGACTTTCCCAGTTCAACTCTAATTAACAGATTACTTATAAAGCTATGCGGTATGTGAGTTCTGTGCACAAAACAAAATAGTTTTCCCTGCATACAAAAGAATTTAGGTTAATCTGCATCCCGCACATTGCAACACGTTTGTCTCAGGTCTACTCTTGCACCTATTTTGCCCTTTAAAAAAAAAAAAGTGTATGTGCAGCTGTGGGTCAGCCCTACAGAGGCAAACCTAGAGTATGAGAGTTAAAGGTAACATTGGTGCCAGTGTTCACATCATATAAACGGTTTTGCAAAGTGAGGGGTGCAAATTAATTGTAATTATTTTGCATGCAGGGATAATGCTTTACTTTTGCACATTAAACTCATATACAGCATTTCTTTATGCTTAATGTGTAAATTAGAGTTGATCTAGGAAACTTCACCTCCAAACTTTAATTTTGGTTTCTCAGTTCAAACTTGCCCCCTCACACTTTCACATGGTTTTGCCCAGGTCTACACTGACACCTGTTTAATCTTGCTCTTAAACTCTGGATCAGCCCCCTAAGTATTTATTTTTATTAGTAAGGGGATTGGCACTGTAAAAAATGCCCTCTGCTATAAATGGTTTAACTCTTTATTATCAAAAAGACCTATATAGTACATTGGCGCACTGACATCGTTGTATATATTCTTTTCCATTACACATTACTCTTTTATGACTTTCGATCCCTCACACCTATTATATCTTGTGTTTTAAGCAGTTTACCCCCTCTATACCCCCAAATTGTGTATCTGCCAGGCACACTTAAGAATACTATGTGATAATTATGTAAGTCTGGCTTTTCCAGAAATCTGATGGTGAAGGGTACACCCATAAACGGGAATCTTTTTGGTTTTCATTCTTAAAAAGTTCTTAAATTCTGGAAATTGCAACATTGTTTTGAATTACAGCATTTTCACTGGATAACCCAGATACTGTATTATATTATCAGAAGATTTGCCGTGAGATCCAATTTCTAAATAGAAAAAAATAAAATGAATAGCAACAAATGTAGCCATTAATGTTACTCAATGCAAATAGCCCCATCTAGTGGCAAAATGGATGAATTAACCTAAAATAAATAAAAAAAAACTGGAGTTTCCACTGGAGATAAGATCCTGTGATAGAAATTAACTGCTATTAAAAATAAGGCTATAACTAAATATTTCTAAAATTATTTAATTTCATCTAAAACCCTATAAAATAATTTATATAGCACAAACTTCTATTTAGTCTTTTTTTCTTTTTGTTCTGCTGCTATTTCTCCTGTACATGTGCACACACAGGGCTACAGACAGCGTTTCCTCTATCAACTTTTGTGCACTTTGGTGGGATTGCTGCAAATCGTTAATACAGATCTGACAATTATTTGGTTCGTCACTAACAACTTTGTTTGGGATGCATTCTCCAGAATGAAAACTCTATTTCTGAAATTCGAATAATTTACCTAATTAGTAGTTATTCGTAATAAATGGGTACGTTTTCAAAATTTATTTTGTGGCTTAATGATCCATTCATTGGCTTCTCAAACCAGGTGCAGCACCCAGCACCCTGGTCCACCTGACAGAACACCCACAACACACCCGCTGTACCAGACAGGAGGTTAGTTTTAAGGGAAGTCAGGGTCAGGCTATGGGGACGGGAGTCTTAGGGTCAGGCTGAGAGAAAGGAAAACTAGGGGTTATGCTGCGGGGAAGGGAGTCTTAGGGTCAGGCTGCGGGGAAAGGGAGGGTTAGGGTCAGGTTGCAGGGAAAGTGAGGGTTAGGGTCAGGTTGTGGGGAAAGGGAGGGTTAGGGTCAGGCTGCAGGGAAGGGAGTCTTAGGGTCAGGCT
>WWET01000157.1:361693-384652 GCA_011038615.1 Limnodynastes dumerilii | reverse complement strand
CAATAAAAATAATGATAATAATATTAATAGTAATAATAATATTAATAATACTAATAATTAAATAAATAAAGTATAAGCAAATAGTATAAATAAATAAACAAAGTTTAATTAAATATTATAAATAAATAAATAAGGGACCCACACCCTACAGGGATCTGGGGGCACAGGACATTTGGAAAAATGATAATAACCCAGCTCTTCTGTTTGATAAATCTGTATCAATGGTGCTTTGTTGAGATCAGAACAAGAAATATAATATATGTGTTTCCTTCACTCCTATGTTCTTACTGGCCATGGGATTTCAAAGAACTAATATCATTCAGGAAAAATACTGCATCATGTTTAATGCAATATAAAGGATTTTGAAAGAGGATAGCTGAGGAGATTTATGTTTATATTGGCTACAAGTAAAGAACTGATGACAGGTTCAGACAATGAGGCTTTGTGCATTTGACACAGTGGACAAAACTGAGTACACAATTGTGTCCTACAATGAACTCAGATGACTTACAGGTATCACACTGTACATGTATTCCTGCCACTTTTATTAAACCAAGCATGTACTCCAGGCAACTACATCTCCAAGAGCATTAGCATAGCTGATACCTGCCAAAGCATGATGGAACTTATAGTTTCACAACATCTGCTTTGTATCTTTTCACTGTGGGACATGAAACAAGCCTGTTCATTGGCTGTCACACAGATCAGCCAGTACACTTGGTACAGGTTGCTTGAAGGTGTTTGTAAGACAATAGCATAATGCTGACTAAATTCCTTTATTATCAGCTTGGCACACTGGAAGGACAAGTGGCTAGTCTGGAGATGTGGTGCTTTAAAATCACCTCAGGGTAGTGGGTCAGTTTTGTATCTGTACTATGCGTGTTCTGTCCTCAGTACCATGTATAACCGAATGGTTTCTGTCAGGTGCCAGGCGCCGTGTACCATTTATGTCTAGTTCACTGAGCGTCAGTGCTCGGCTGCTGCCCGCTGGCTAAGACGCACTGTTCTAGATGAATACATTGCAAATGAATCATGTACTGTTTAACTCGTGGAATAAAACTGTTGTTTAAGCCACTACGGCTGATTGAGCATGATAATAATGACTTCTGAGTGACCGTAACAGATGCAGGGGTGGATTCACAGTTAGGAGAGAAATCACAAATATAGGAGCTTAGGTTTGCTCCTAAACCAACAATTCTTTGCATGCTGAAAAAACCACAGGTAGCTCCTGGGTGCAGATAGTCAGTCTGAACGAGCAGGAGTGGTTACAAAATGATCATACATATATCTGGATAGGGGTGTGGGTCCCCGGAAAGAACAGGCCTATTTCGATAGGGCCGTTTCCTCACAGCCAGTTTCGAACTGGCTGGGATTTCGATTGCTTATGTCTCGATGAGGCATAGCAATCAATCCACGGAGCACCGAACACGGTGCTCCAAAAGGTAAGCCTGAGAACTACCCCAACCTTTCCCCTAATTCTAACACTAACGTTCCATTACCCTAACCTTCCCTTCCCCGCAACCTGACCCTAATCCTCCCTTCCCTGCAGCCTGACCATAATCCCCAATCTCCCGAAGCCTCACCCTAACCCTCCCTCCCCTGCAGCCTGATCCTAACCCCCATCTCCCGCAGCCTGACTCTAACCCTCCCTCCCCTGCAGCCTGACCCTAACCCTCCCTCCCCTGCAGTCTGACCCTAACCCTCCCTTCCCTGCAGCCTGACCCTAATCCCCCATCTCCCGCAGCCTGACCCTAACCCTCCCTCCCCTGCAACCTGACCCTAACCCTCCCTCTCCTGCAGCCTGACCCTAACCCTCCCTTCCCTGCAGTCTTACCCTAACCCTCCCTTTGCCGCAGCCTGGCCCTAACCCTGGAGCAGTTACTCACCTTTCCCATGGTGCGGGTCCTGCCGTGGCAGCAACACCGATCGGCATACTCACCCATTCTTAAAAAAATTCTAAAAATGGAGGGGTATTCAAAATAGGGACATCCGAAAAGAAACTTTCGGATGCCCCATTTCGGAAATTCTATGCGGCGACTGCAACCGTCTGGATAATGTGGCTTAGAGAATTTAGTTGCCGCTGCAGCCATCCCATTTTCAATATTGATCCATCTGAATCCTCCGTATCAATGCCAAAGGCTTTTAAATAAAAACGTTTCTAAAACAGAACAAGTACGTAGTGGAATGTTCTTATTCCAACGAGGTACCCCATATGTGGTTAGCGTTAGGCTATGAAAAGATGTGGGTTAAGGTTAGGCTGCAGGATGAGTATGGTTAGGGTTGGGCTGTGGAGAAGGTAGGGTTAAGGTTAGGCTGAGTGACAGGGATGGTTAGGGTTAAGCTGTGGAGAGATAAGGGTTAAGGTTAGGCTGTGGGACAAGGATGATTAGAATTAGCCTGTGGATGAGGATAGTTAGGGTTAGGGGAGGGTTAAGGATAGGCTATGGGATGAAGATGTTTAGGGTTAGATGAGGGTTAAGGTTAGGCTGTGGGATGAGGATGGTTATGGTTAGGTGATTATTAAGGTTAGGTTGCAGGAAGGTGATGGTTAGGATTATGATGAAGGGAACATACATGTCATTGCTGGAGACTTTGTAAAGACAGCAGTTATGGGAGTGACTCGGTCTCACTGGAAACTGCTGAAAAATGACAGCAATCACAAAGTGATCCATCGAAAGACAGATCATCAGAGCAGCAAACTACACCTGCAGCCTAGCTAGCTACTACATATTCTCTCCATTGGGTATATCCCTCTGGCTTCTCCAGTGTTCTCCATAATATTTCCAGCATTTTATTATTTGAGTTTTGCTATTTTTAATAAACAGCGATGTCCTCAGATGCAGAAGAACTGTTTCTATTTGACTGAAATATTGAACTCTAACAAATAACAAGGGATTAACCCAACTTTGAGAAACCCCTGATCCGTGTGCGATGTGTGAGATGGACGCAGGTGTCATTGATTTATAGCCAGACCTGCTCTTAAATTCTGCTGCCTTTATAAAGCAACAGTAAACAAACATGTGCCTCGCTGTTCCCTAAGTTACTGAAAACAAAAGGACAAATCATTTATCTGCAGAAGCAATCCCAAGTAAAGGGGAAAAATGTTCTTCTCTCTCCTCCTAAGAACACATGAGTCTGTGGGGATTAAACCCGGATATTTCTAAATCATTTGACTTTGGTGCCCTTTTAAATATGGTTGGCAAAATTGGCCCGGTTCAGAGTAAAACGTCCTATTCAGACACATGTTTCTTTAGCGTTGTGGCAAAAAAAAAAACACATGTGAATGTCACAACTTATGTCCTGCAAGTAGGACATCCTGACGCTAGTGACAGTTCTACTGTCATTGGGTTCTATTTATACCCTTGGCCAGCATGGGAACTTATGTTCCTTGCAGGACATAAGGGGGCTGATTCAGAGTTGCACTTCCACCTTTATTTAGGTGCAAGTATAGACCTGAATAATACCGTGTTGAATTGCAAGGGGAGGCAGCTTTAAATTGTAAAACCAGAATTAAAATTAGGAGGTGAAGTTTCTTAGCTCAACTCTATTTTATAGGATAAAGATAAAAATATGCAGTATTTTAGTTCAATGTGTAAAAGTAAAGTATTTTCCCTGCATGCTAAATTTTTTTTAAATCAATTAACACCCCTTACTTTGAAAAATGGTTTAGCCGAACTGTACACTTCCACCTAAAAAAAGGTGGAAGTGTACTCTGAATCAGCCCCAAAATCATAAATGGTTTTGCCCAGGTGTAACTTTCCTCTATTATTTTCAATCTCTGAATCAGGCCCTTTGAAAACAGGAGTAAATCAATTGGAAGGTTACACTTGGGGAAAACCATGCTAATTGTAGATGTAAAGGGGTTGATTCAAAGTTTGGGAGTAAGGGTAAAAAAAGGTGCAAGGGTGCAGCTCGGCTACACCATTTTTTAAAGTAAGGGGTATTACATAATTTAAAATCTTTTGCACTAAGGGAAAATACATACTACACATAGAACTAAAAAAAACTGCAGCGCTTTATGTTTACTCTATAAAATAGAGTTGAGCTAAGAAACGTCACCTTTTAATTCTAATTTCACAATTAAAATTTGTCTCCCCTTGCAATTCAACATGGTATTGCTCAGATCTACACTTTCACCTGAAAAAAGCTGTAAGTGCAACTCTGAATCAGCCCCAAAGAGGGGAGAGACAAATGAATGGTATTCTTTGCATGCAGGCAGAAGACTTTGCTTTTGCTTATTGCACACAGGTTATGGCCAGCTTTATTTTTAAACTGTTATTTAGACTTGGGCTAGAAGACACCTCTCAACTCTAATACTGGGTGCAACAGATGACATGTGACTCCCCTACAATTCAACACGGTTTGCACAGGTGTATATTTCCACTTGATTTCTTCTTATTTTCAAACTCTGTAACTAAGTCCAAGAATCTTTACATATTTGAGTTATTAATTACTGATTCCTAATATGCTACATTTTTGCAATTATTTAGTACTGTCCATAAAATGCCCTTTTGGAGGTGATGGGGATTGTCCTATGCATTACCTGTAGTAAACCACAATATTAATATAAACACAATACAAGTCACGAGGAGTGCAATAAATGTAGTAAAATAATATACGTGAATTATTAATTCAATTGCAAAAGTCAAATAATCTTTTACCTGTTGCATAGCCTTATAGATTTGGAAATACATTAATAAATACAAACTATGCATTAACAGATCCATTCCTGATGACTGATCTAAGAGAGAACAGCAGCTAAGCTACAGGTGCAGGCAGCCAGGTACTGTGTGTGTATAGGGTAATTTAAGAGATGAATGGGCAGGGAATTAGTCATGTGACAAAATAGAAACTTGAGACTTGTCTATGTGATCTAGCAAGTTTTACTTCTGTGTAATCTGCAAGTGTCTTCTACACACTAGAGAGAGAGGAACCACGGACACCTCTTAAGTGGAAATGTGCCCTCTCTCCAGGGCAAGGGTAACTCACTGACAGACTTGTACATGATTCTACCAGCCTTTGGATAACATGGAGAAACTCAATAAGATTTCAGCCCCGGCTAGCGAGAGGTTCAGGTGAGGAAAACCTTGTTGAACAATAACTACAATTAGATTTCGTAATGTGCACTCTAAAGAAAATCTATTTCCTTCATTATGAAACAGTGTGACCTGGGCATGTATGTTTATGTAGCTGGGTATAAAACTGGTTTTCCGTGTAATGTGTTAGACACAGGTTTCTATCTGTTTTATTTACTTGTTTATCAAATGTATAATCTTACTTTAAAACCAAAACATAAGTATGTAAGTAAATTGTATTGTATATATATATATATATGAAGTGCTGAAGTCCATTAAAAAACTTAATTGCTTTGAAAATCACAGAAAATACACTGATCACAGACAGACACTGGGGCTGATTCAGAGTTGCACTTACACCTTTTCTTAGGTGCAAGTGTACAGCTCAGTTATACCATTTTGCAAAGTAAGGGGTGCTAATTAATCCTAAATGTTTTACATGCAAGCAAAATACATTACTTTTGCACACAGAACTCAAATACTGCATAGCTTTATGTTTAATTTTATCAAATAGAGTTGAGCTAAGAAATTTCACCTCTCAAATATAATTTTGCTTTCACAATTTAAATTTGCCTCCCCTTGCAATTCAGCATGGTATTGCTTAGGTGTACACCTGCACCTAAAAAAAAAGGTGTAAGTGCAACTCTGAATCAGCCTCACTGAATTCAGCAAAAAGGATCTGAACTTTTATTTTTCGTCTTCACTCCATCTAGATGGTAGCATCTAGATAAATTTTAACTGAGGTTGCCTTGGTAACAGATTACAGATTAATGGGTTACATATTTTATTTCAAAAATATAATCTGACAAAAATAAATAATATATTAAGTAGGCACAAATGTTTGGGATGATCTGTATCATATTTCTGTTTTTATTTAGTGCTATAAGGGAAATGCAATCGCATAATAAAAACATTAATGCGACTGATGCAAAAATAGCAGTGGCAGCAAGACAAAGGAGAGAATCTGCAACCTGAACAAACCCATTGCAGGGGGAAGAAAATCTAATGTGCAAGAAGAATCAATTGAGATGCGATACTTTATAGCTCAACTCTAAATTAGAGTTTATAAATAAAGCTGTTCAGTATTGTGTACATTAAAAAAAATCGGGAATTCATTTGCAAACCTCACATTGCAAACTGGTATGTCCAGGTGCAAATTTGCTCCCCACTAGATAAGCCCTGTAGGACCGGATTCAGAGTTAAATGCTCAGAAACACACAACTCTGAATAGAATGTAGGAAAAAGGGGCAGATATGTCGCCCCCGCAGCTGAAGTAACGTGGGCAGAGGCTGCGGCTTGTACAGCTTCTTCCAGTTTATGATGTCTTTTTTTGATCAGTACTCTCGGGCCCTGCACCAGCACAGTGTTGTGTGAGACTGGTTTCGGGAGGGGGGGGGCCCCATGACAGAGCAGCTGCAGAAGCTGCTGCTGTTGAAGAGTGACTGAGAAGGAGGAGGGTGATGATGATGTCCTAGGCAACGGGCAATAGAGGGAGGGAGTGATTGAGGCCACATCACTTCGAGGCCGAACAGGCAGGTGGTGGTGCTGTAGCTGCTTCCGTCCCACTGCTGGGTGAGGAGCCTGGGGAGGAGAGGATCGGAGGGTTTACTGGGTTAGGAGGAGACGCGTTTGATGTGGAGGAGGGAGACTGTGAGGTAATTGGCAGGGGGCCCGAACAGACTTTGGCCCCAAAAAATTGCCAGAGTAGTCTAGATCCAGGTGTCCGTCGTCTGTCCATCACCCCCCCACCAAAAAAAATAATAATTGCAGAGTAGTTTAGATCCAGGTGTCCGTCCCCGTCCTCTTTTCCACATATACAGTGTCATCGGCAGCAAGACACAGGGTCAGCGAGCGATAAGCAAGTTACGTAAGCGGGGGCTGCTAAGATGAGGAAGTACCCATTTTTTTATGCCCAGATTGTATTTGAAACTTTTTTAACTTTTATATTTTTTTTTACAGACATGGGTCATTTTCCCATTGATGACCTGCGTCTATTACTTACTCCATCCTCTGAGCACAGGCACCATGCTGTGCTTATTTAATTGAGAAAAACACCCCTTTTTTCACTTCAATATCTTAAAATTCCCTCTTCCATCAGCGCAGAGCAGATAAATGCGGACACAGGTGGATTGGCAGCAGTGCATCCATCTTTCTGTGCGTGAGCATATCCAGTGGAAATTTGCACTGTGATTTCACATTAATATATACAGAAGCGCTGACTATATACAGAAGCAGCTCTGAATCAGGTCCGTCCTGTATAAGTATAAAGAACGTGTGTTACATAAATACACCGCAGTGAGTTTTTCAATTAAAAGGGATTTTTATTAATATGATAGTTCAGGGTTTTTGGTTTGTTTTACATTTGAGTAAAGGACCAGATTGTAATGTAAAACAGTGGGCTGGAGCCTTAATGCAGTAACTTGCATTGACCAGTGGGGGGGGGCTTAATGAGGCTATTCATTAAGCCCCGCTCTGGGCCTAATGCGGGAGAGTAACTTGCTCTCCCAGGGGTGCTGCAGAAATGATGGGAATCCTTCAGCATTATAGGAAATTTAGCAAGTATAATGTTAATTGTGTACAGAAATGCACAAGACCACAAATAATGTACATGAATTGGCATATATCCCAACCACATAAGTCAGTGACTGCTATCTGGTAAAAGCAAGTCATTTCTAAAATAAATAATAGCTAGAGTTAATTCATATTTATAGCAGAGAACATATGAGGGTCAAAGACCAGTTTCTGTTTACTTTGCATGTGTTGGTTGCCAGAGTTACTGAGTAGCACTTTGACAACTTATATGATTGGAATTCTAAATACAAATGATGTAAAAATTATGAAGATCATCTGAATTTTCAAAGCAAATAATAAGTGCTAGGACACCCCAGGGTGTGGCTATACCCAGGGCTGCCCTTAGCAGAGGAGGAGGCTGGGACAAATACTCCTCAGGGGACCTACCCTCATCTGTCACATGTGTAGGTTGGTCGCTGCTCTGCGCATGCGTTAATTGGCTGCAGCTGATCGGTTGTTTATAAACCGCTTAAGCTGACAGCCGCCAGTTTCATATACTCTAGAAGACAGCCACGGCTCTGTGAATGAAGCTCAGGTTCTTGGTTCAAACATTCTAGGGGGTGGTACTGGCCTTAATCTCATCCATGGTCATGACCCTTTGTTGAGTTTTGACATGGTTGAGTTCAAATCCAAGTAGACTAAAGGACCTGGTCACATTTCCCGCCCTTGCTAACCCCCTAGCTCACCTTAACACCCTAATATCCGTCATCACTGGTTAGGACTCAACTGGTGCTGCTATTGGGGCTGAGGCAAAACAAGTCTTGCATGGCCCCTCACTGAGTTTTCATATTAGCAGAGGAAGTGCCACAAGTTACTTATACCTTTCCTAGGGCCAGATTTACTAAGCTGTGGGAAAAGTGGAGATGTTGCCCATAGAAACCATCAGATTCTAGCTCTTACTTTGCTATGATCTGGCAGCTAGAATCTGATTGGTTGCTATGGACAACATTTTCAAATTTTCCTTTCCCACAGCTTGCCTATGGCTGGATGAGGAAATGGTGAAGGAAATTAATGACTAGTGAACCACAGCAAAGCTTAAGATCTGTCTCTATACAAACTTACATTCCTTACAATTTATTACGCATTAAATGAATTACGTATTATTTGAATTTATTATTATTTTAATCCGAAGTAAGTGAGACCGTTTCTCCGCGTGTGTTTGTAACACAGTGGGCACTCTAGGAATTTTCTTATATCCGAAATTTCTGTTTATATTACTTTTGATACAGTGTTAATAGAAGGTAACCAAAGTGGCTGGAATGTGAGGATTGTCTTTAGCGACTTATATGCACATAGCACCGGATCCAGACTTCCACAAAAGGGGTGTTTTCTGTTGGCAAATAGTGGGAAATGTCCGCTTCTTTGTGTTTCCCTTACAAAAATGGACCCGACAGATCATTTCAGTAATGGAACCCGTCGCCGTGTTCAAAACTCTGACCTCAGACAGTTATTTTATGATCTTTTTTTTTTTTTTTTTATTTGTAAAAAACATATATATATATATATTTCTACTAAGTTTTACCTCCCATAACTTTATGAACAGTATAAAGTATTTTGTTTCTTCTAAACATGTTTAATTGTCTATTTTACATTAAATGTCTTTTCTGGTCGTTTACTCTTCTGTGGCTGAGTAGAACGTTCTGTATGTAAATTCTGTTGTATAAATAAAGAAGGCTTTCAGTTTTTCCCAGACAATATCTACGACATTATAGGAGCAAGTGTTTGCCGGAATGGAGTGTAAATATGAATTTTTAAATCACATAGTAATGAAATGCTTGTATCAACAACTTTCATAAACGGTTCCAAATACTGTATGACCTTCTCTTTTAAGATACTAACATTAAATCCGAGTAGCATAGAGATCATAATTTTACTACTTCTACTACTATTATTATTATTAATAATAATACAATATTTTATTTTAGCAGAGTTACAAGATAATGTTGCAATGATATTCATGACAACATGAAAAGAGATCTGTTATTACTGGTCACACTAGGGTAATGGCCGTTTTCATCACTAGTAAAGAAAAATATTAATTACATGAAGTTATTATGGAGTTGGTATGTATTCCACTGTGTGTAACTTTTATGTTCCCCCCGTGTCTGCGTGGGTTTCCTCCAGGTGCTCCGGTTTCCTCCCATGCTCCAAAAACATACTTGTAGATTGACTGCTTACTAAAAATTACCCTAGTGTGTGTGTGTGTGTCAATATGTTAGGGATCTTTGATGTGAATGTCTAATGTTCTCTGTTAAGCAATGCAGACAATTTGTGGCGCTATATAAATAAGTTATTAATAATAATAAAAAATAATTACCGGTATGCTCTTAAGTACTGGTGCAAACATACACTAGCCTTTCTCATCCAAATGTTTACCTTAAAGATCAATTTTAATTTTCTCATCCAAATGTTTACCTTAAAGATCAATTTTAATTAAAAGGTTCTCCTTTAATATTAAATGTGCAACTTTACTCTCTCGGTTCACTTTAAAGAGCACTTTTGCAGCCAGATTTTAGGCGGAGAGCCCTCTTGTCAGGAGAAAGTTTGTAATTATTAAACACAAAAATAATTTTTACAGCTTAATTTCAAGATATCACTTTCTGAATGTGTTCTTTGGAGAGCAGTAAATATAACTAACAATATTCTAGTCATAAGTACAAAGAACCTGATTCATAAATAAGCCTAGAAGGGGGTCCCTATCCATCTGCTATATGTGTACTAAGGGGGTCTGCATTGAGACACCTCTGCTATTTGAACAGTGTGCAGTGGCTATTTTGTGTGAGGGGTCAGGCTCCAAAAGTGAAACTAGCAACAGTAACAAAAAAAACACAGCCTGTGCTTCTAATTCAATATATGAAATGTGTGCAAGTATATATATATATAAATGGGAAGGTGCAGTCAAGGACTTGCGGAAAACTGTTGCGTGCCAGATGTTATGTGTCATAACAACAAAGTTTCATACAGAAGAAGTTCTGTGATAGGAGCTGGACCTTCAATCCCGAATGCCTAAACCACCACCAGAGAGGGTGGGTTAGGCATGTTAATGAGGGGGCGGAGAGCGCAGCAGTTTCACATAGATCTGCGCAGAGGCGGAGCTAGTGAGTTGTGGGCTCAGGTGTAAAAACTATGCTTTGGCCCTGGTGATATCCAGGTATGGGAAGCTTCAGCGGTGCGGTGCTAACGGATGTAAGCCCTTGTATCGGCATGTGCCCCGGTGCTGTTGCACCAATGGTAGTTCTGCCCCTGAATCTGCATCCGTGTGGAAGGGAAGCTAAGGAAGGGTTCTGGACACATAAGAGGAGAGTTCAAACTCCTGTCACTCCCCTCTTCCATGCCGAATAACGGATCTGAATCATCCCCAAAAAGCCTTTGCCTCTTCACTCTCCGTGACCTGCTGATACATATCAGAATTCAGCAGCTCTGCATGTGGGCAGGAAAACCCTATTAAGGTGATATTATTTCAGTATGAAAACCAGACCTTCCCTATGTAATTACAAATCTGCTGGCTCAGAGCTAACACAGCCAAAAGATTACAAAGTAGTCCCTTTTAATTGTCTGGGGCCACTGGGGATGCAGCAATCACATCAATGTAGCTTTTATATTGTATAAGCACAAAAACAAATCTAATGTTCCATCTAATTATTTTAATAAGCACCTGTAAACTATGAATGTGTCAGCAAGACAGGTGGATGCTGGATTTATTAGCTGTCTGGCAATGTAAGCTGTAGACTGCTGTTTATGTAAATAGATTGACTACTATGGCCTTCTCTGCATTCAAACCTCTTAAGAGATTTACTATCAATGGTTTATTATGTATATTAGTTTGTGTAGGTTTTTTTTTTGATATTGTGACTGAAAGCACATCTGTATATATATCCATTCATTTTGTAGCTATATTAGAAAATTTAGCACTGAGATACTTCTGCAGGCTGGGTTAATGTATTTGTTGGGACAAGTGAAACTCTTTCTTCTCTCACCTCTCACTGGGATCTTGTCTCGCTCAGATAAGGGGAGTATAATCGGATCCCTTCCCTCTCTATGCCCAGGACAAAAGCTCCAGGGTGTGGGTCCCCGCTAAGAACTTCTCTATTTCGATAGGGACGTTCTCTCCCAGCCGTTTCAAACTGGCTGGGATATCGATTGCTTATGTCTCGATGAGGCACAGCAATCGATCCCTTCCCCTAATTCTAACCCTGACCCTAACCCTTCCCTTCTCCCTAGCCTGAACCTAACACTACCTTCTCTCTAACCTGAACCCAACCCTCCCTTCTTCCTAGCCTGACTCTAATACTCCCTTCACTATAGCCTAACCGTAAGACCCCCCCCACTATAGCCTACCCGTAAGCCCCCCCCCCCCTTACCACAACCTGACCCTAACCCTCCTCTTCTATGGTCCTAACCCTCCCTTCCTAAGAACCTAACCCTAACCCCATTCCTAACAGTAAAAGTCCCCGGAGAAGTTACTCACCTCTCCGGAGCTGTCAGTGGGTCTCTGCGAAAATGAATGGGTGAGAATGCCGATCAGCACACTCACCCATTCATAAAAAAAAAACATTCTAAAACGGGCCCCTATTCGAAATAGAGACAGCCGAAAAGTAACTTTGGGCTGATTTGGTGAGTGAATCCGGACACAGTTTGATGATAGCCGTAATATTTATTTACGTTCCCTCCATTACCGTGGCAGACTTCTCTTTTCCTCCTTGAGAAAGCCCGCTGGCGAAACACGTGTCGGGTTAGGGGGTGAATCGAGGTGCATCTTGGTTCCCTCATGTTTTAATATTTCTCCTTTCTAATTGCTGCAAGTTTATTATCACTTTTTGCCTAAATCCCTTCTCATTGCATCCATTTCAATTGTTATTTTTATCATTTTGCATGCAAATATATGAATTCAATAGCTTTATTTTTTATTTTTCTATTTCATAGAATTATGAGGCACTGACAGTCAGTGTAGGGTTAGGTATACCCCGAATTTGGGGTGAAGTTCCCCCGTGAGGTGGCAGGCACCTGGACAGGTACAGTTTTCCTGGGTATTAGTATAGGGAGGCTTTATCTTGCTATTAATTATTGCATAATATAATTTTTGTTTGATAAGCATTGTTTGTTACATTATGTATATGGTGTGACCAACCTACTACATTTATTTGTGTACCAATACATATGTTCCTGCCTCTGGTGGACAGTGATATTTATTTGATGTCTTTTTAGACAGAGTACCATTGCAGCAATTGACTAGGGTCATTACCTTCTTTTTTATTTTGCTTTATTCATTTTAAAATTATTTATTAAAAGTTATATTTTAATATTCCTTTCCATGTTGAAGCTTTATAAATTGATATGCTTTATTTACATTGACTAGGTGTGCACTACTAGGTGATTAACTTTGCCCGTTTCTCTCAGGTCCTCTTTTGCAGAGAAAGTGTATTGAGCAGCTCATCGGCTACTTACAGAATGGTCAAAATAAAATCCCCCCAAAAATAAATACATTTCGTTATTAGTCATAATTTTTCTTCCTCTGATAAAGAACCATAGTGGGAATAAAAACTATGATGGTGGAGAAATACTTGACATGTTATTAGAAGTGTAACAGGAACAACTTGTTGGGTGAAAAGTTTACCTTCAAAATATGTTGTTTATTAATGTTAAACTTTGTTACTAAGTAACTAGTAAAATTCTTCTACTTTTAACACACAAAGGGTATACGATACTACATTCCATATTGTAGCCAAACATTGCGTCTCCTACCAACCAATCAAGCACTTCATAGTATATCTTGCGGTCATTAAATATAACAATGGTCCCAACACTATAGTTTAGTGATTACTCCTCAGAATTCACAAAACAAATCACTAAACTACCTACATTTGTAGACTTGTAAATGTTTTATATCCTTTAAATATCTGTACAAGGTAGATATTAAAAAGTCTAAACTCCTTTATTGAAAGTACAGGTTTTTGTGATGTACATTCAAAATTCCACACTTTGGACTGGATTTACAGATCCTTGTTTACTAAGTGCGCATTTTTACGCACGCACGTAGGAAGAAAACATGCACCCATGACACTCCCCCTAGCACGGACGGGTTTTTGGTGACAATGGTTATAATGATGAAATTAGCTCAAAAACAAAATAATAATAATAAAAATATATAAAACTACATTTGAAATGAAAAGCGCTTTTCATTTCAAAAGTAGTTTTATATATTTGAATTATTATTATTTAGTTTTTGATCTAATTTCACCATTATAACCAAGAATAAATAAGAGACTTCTATTTTACAAGCTATTTAAATGTATGGAAAATTCTGATGCTTCTTTTAATAATCTGAAAGGGCCGTATTCACAGATATGTTTTTGCGTGGAGCTGCGAGTGTAATTTTAGGAGCGGATTAACTTTTTACACGCAAATTATGTTTTTTCCTGTAAAATGATTTATGGGTAGATATTTTCATTAATGTCTTGGGTTTTTAAAGTCTAAAGTATGTATATTTATAATCATAACACTCTAGTATTTATCTTAAAGACCGCATATATGCCATCTACGTAACAAAACGATACGTAGATTACGTAAAAGTTACTACGCATGCGCAGAAGCAAATATCGGTAAAATACGGACGTATATGCAGTACATCCGGTGGTGTATATAACACTTGAACCAACACTTTTGTGGAAGAGTGCTACTGGTTTCTGGTTTAATTTTACAATGGTGTCTTTGACGTCTCCCTTTCACCACTCTCTTTTAAAATATTACACTAAATAGATGTTTGTGTTTTTTCTGAAAATATACCTTTAAACATCAACATAGGAGACCAATATACAAGGCTATTACTGTGTCTGTATACAGTACCAACATGCTGCTAAATAGGTCTATTGTCTGTAATGTTTGAACTAGAAATATTGGCATATATCAATAGAATTAAAATAATAGAGAGATTATAATACTGGAGACAGTTGTAATGTAAGAGAACCATTGTTTATACATCTTGTCCTAGATGGAAATCTAAAAATATATTATGAAAGTTTACTGTTGTATTAGTGAAGTTTGATATTCAAACAAGCTCTTCAAGGCCATTATTTAACAAATGAGTTAAGCCTTAAGGAAGTACACATGACCAATGCAATAGACGTTACTGCCTAGTGGCTCACATGTCTATTGACACAGACTTGCAGTATTTAGCTCATGTGGGCAAAACTAAAGCTAGCTAGAAACTAGCACAGTGTTGGCTAACCTGTGACACTCCAGGTCTTGTGAAACTACGAGTCCCAGCATTCCTTAACTGCAAAAAGCATAGTGGATACCTGACAAAGCATACTGGGAATTGTAGTTTCACAACACCTGGAGTGCCACAGGTTAGCCAACACTGTACCAGTACTATTACTGAACCCAGCAGGAAGTTCAATCAACAGGTAAATTTCCCACTAGGGAAAGGAACTGATACGACTGCTACTCATCTCTTCTGCTTGGAACGACAAGAAGGAGGTTCTGCAGAGATTGAGAGGTAGCCCTTAAAGCTGATTGGCTGACTGGCTTGCTGTTAGTCTCTGCACTGATTGATAGGCTTTCTGTCAATCTCTGCTGGCGACCCATGCAGCCAGCCAATAAAACAATCATAAAGCAAAACAAAAAAAACAGCAGTACTAATGTGTCAGACAGAGTAACTGTACCGAGGAAATGCAGTGCAGGAGAAATCTGCAGCAGACATAAGATAAAATTATTGGACCCAAAGGTTTTTTTTAGCCATTTTATCGCCTCTTGGAAGAAAAAATACTGTCCACACACTACAGCGATTATTGACCTGGTCACTTGATAACTGGATGATTTGACCAATTATAGCTCTAGTGTATGGCCAGCTTTAGTCCAATAGTCCAATATCCTTGTCTGATGGCTGCCTACAAATACACCACAGCATACACTAATTTTGAAAAACAGCTGACTGTCTCCAGAGGCTTGATGGGAATTGTCTTTAAGCCCCACCCCTGCTTAGCAACACTGCAGAAGACAGCATTGATAAGCAGGGGCAAAGCCATGATGACGACTCAAGAGTGTGGTATTTGTCTACCGCTCAAATTTCGTGGGTATCCTGAACATTTTAGGAGAGTTGGCAGAAGTAGGAGGTGCTTTATAAAAAGATGCGTCGCAGTTTCTTTTTTTCAGTATTGCGACTCTATTGCCTTTGACTGTGAATTAGGCCTTTTATGTCTTGTGACTGAGTGAAGAAGCATTGTGACATACGGAATATGTGGCTTTTCAGTGTTTCCTTAAATAATCTTTTTTCTAAATAAATCCTTATGTGGTCTTGTTAGGACAGTGCTGTGAGGACTGTCAGTTTCCAGCGTGGGTCTTACTGAATATGTCCACTAACGCTGTTCTACTCTTATTTGTGACAGATAATAAACGTATTGCTTTCATTTCCCCAAATATGTTTCCTGCTCCTGTCCAGGTGCATTTCATGAATACCGGATATCTATTGGGGACAGGTTTTTTCTGCTATTAATGAACTATAGTTTCTTCACTTATAAGTTTCCAGCATGTATTCTATAACTCTACAAAACCACTGTACGCTAACACTGACTAAACTTAGATCAAATTTGATTCGTTTTCAAAATCATTAAACAATCAAAATGATTAAACTGAACATTGGGGGGAAATTCTGTCTCTAAGATCCTGTCCAAAACTAACATTTTGCCTGATGCCATGTGGTCCCCAAAGACTTTAATGATTTATTGTTTGTAATCTTATAATGGAAGATTATTAAAGAGTCATCAGTTTTATCAATGTCCCTTACCATGGTAGCATTCCATCATCAAAGACTGCCCCCCCATCAAAAAACAAAACGAAAAAAAACAACTAATTAAAAATAAACAAAACTATGAACCCAAAAAGATAACATATACCTTTTAGTTTCAAGGAATACTTGACGAAAACAAAGAGCAAAGAGCATTTACAAATATATATATATAATGTATATATAGACACACAAAATGGAGGTTGTGATTTTGTGTGTTTGTTTTAGAGCTTGTCTGGGATAGCAGCTGACAGGGGGCGCTGTTTCAGAGTAGCTGTTTGGGAGACTTGAGGGGGTGAGCTCTCAATTTAAAAATACATGATATATGACCCAAAGTTGGGACTCTGACAGTATTAAAGTTAGGACCACAACAGAGAAGACTTGTAAGTGACTGGTGGCTTATCATTTATCTAATATCGTGTGTGTGTGTGTGTGTGTGTGTATGTGTGGTAATAAGCAGTGTCAGTCTCCCCCTAGAGCCTGTGAGCTTGGCCTGCCTTACAGCCTTAGTAGGTGTGGAATTATATAGCCTCAGAGCTAAGCTTTTCCAATTTGTAACCACACTCATTAAATTGTAATCCTTCTAAAGTGATGACATGCCTGCTGACCACCCCTGGAGCAAGGGCACCCTAGTCATTTGCGTATATGAACATGTCTTGCTTTGTATTGTGAAAAAGTGATTCTCTTTGAGTCTGGCCAATAGCATCTGTGTATATCTTACATATAAAAATGCTATCCAAGAGACCAAGCAAATGACAATATTTATGAATAATGTGTTCTTTGTCCTTGCAGGCAGCTTCAGAAGATGGTTCATGACATAAAGAAGAATGATGGTGGACTGATGCAAAAAATCAAAAAGTGAGTGCTGTTCTGCTGTCCTATACTAATATTACATAAGACAGACGTTCCAGCTTAGAACAGCGATGCTTACACATTATTAGGGAGGTCTGGGGAAAAGAAATGGCACATGGAGATTGTGAGGATAAACTTTGTGCTCTGTAAGTAGCGATCATAAGAGTGACCACTTTCATCATGGTGTGTAACCACTGATATACGCACATAAAACACTTGATAAAACACAGTTTTCATGATCCTAGCTTGGTTGAGTAAAAGATTTTTTTCATGACCATGAAGTTGAAGCAGTAGATATTACTGTGTATGAAAAATGTAGGGACACTTTGTACTGGTTGGCTCAGATTCGAAACTAGCGAGTTGTGGGACCAGGTGCAAAAAATATGCTTTGGCCCTGATGCTATCCAAGATAACCCGGTGGGGAGCCTCACCGGTGCAGTGATGGCGGCTGTGGGCCCTTGTATCAGCATGGGCCCCGGTGCCGTTGCACCTACTGCACCAATCGTAGCTCTGCCCCTGGGTTGTCTTCAAAGCCTCGAACACTTACAAGTCTCTGTTAGCAGGATCGCATAGCACCTAATTGCTAGAGCTCCCTGACCCTGACTACTCAAGAGCCCCAATTGCTAGGCCTGACGTCTTTCCTACTGAGCCTTGGTCTAGCTTAAAAACCTCCTTATCTCACAGCTCCTATAAATGTAGGCTTAAGCTTTACTTTTTCTTAAGAAGTGACTTACCTCCCTTTGATTCTCCCCCTACCCCCTGCCCATCATGCATACCCACCATGGCTCGTTTGTCTAACGCCACCGCTGCCCTGGTTTTGTTATCTGTTTATTCAGTTAAAATCGGTGCTATTTATATACTGAAGACCTTCTCCAAGTATTTGCCCCTATAAGTAAAGTGCACATTATTAGTGACCTAAACCATTACCCAAAACGTGGCCCACACTCTTCTCACAAGAGCACTTCTCACTTGTCATTTACTACTTTTGATCTCCACCTTCCACTATTCATGTCATGCTATCGTTAGTTATCATTTTTGTTTCGTGCCCCTTGTGTTTGAAAACAATAAACACAGTATATAAAGATAACACACAGATGTTGACATGTCAAGTGGAATTTAGTAGTCACATAGAAAATTCTGGCACCCACCCAAAAGAGTTCTAGAACAGAAAAAAATAACGATGTCATCTTGGTGGTGTTGTCTGTAAAGTAAATTGCAATATAAGTATTTTTGTAAAAATGGGTATGATTATAAACAGAAAAAAATTTATTTGTAATAAGTCTTCTGAAGCTAAACATTGCCCCAATTATCTATTATTGTTTTAGTTCTAATAGATCTTTCTAAATTATAGTACTTTGTAATGTGAGACACTGTAATTAAAAACGCAAAAATTATATTCTCACAAGTGTCCCTTTAGTGAAAATATTAGTCAATGCTTCTATAGACCTGTGTCTAGGAGAGTTTTTTTTTTTTTTAATTAAATATTCCATAATAAGCAACGGTTCACAGGACGAGAAAACATTTTTGTGTGTCAATGATTTTGAGCAGCACAGTGGCTCAGGTAGCACTTATGCCTCACAGCTCTAAGGTCAAGAGTTTGATTCCTGGACTAGGTCTTATCTGTGTGGAGTTTGTATGTTATCCCCGTGTCTGCAGGAGTTTTCTCCAGGTGCTCTGGTTTCCTCCCACATGCTAAAAAAACATACTGGTAGGTTAATTGGCTGCTGAATAAATTAACCCTAGTCTGAGTGTGTGTATATGTATGAATGTGTTAGGGACCTTAGTATGTAGCTCCAATAGGGGCAGGGACTTATGTGTAACATGTCTAAAGTTCTCTGTAAAGCGCTTCAGACAATTTGTGGGTTATATTATTATTATTAATAATAATAATAATTATAATATAATAATAATAGGTGATTAGTGATTATCATTGGGAACAGGGGCATAACTGCAGGGGTTGCAACGGCACCCGGAGGAGACACTTGTGACATCGGCTCCTCCTGCATGGTAAGCAAGCTATCAGAGGCTGACCAATTAAAACAGAGCTCGGCACTCCATGCATAACTGCTGAGTGCTGTAGTGCATGGAGTTCCAGGCGCTGTTTTAAGCGGTTACACGTAGCTTCCCCTGGTCCCGTCCAGCCAGACACAGGCCCCGCCTCCTTGCTCTGAGGCAGAGTCTGCCACCTTCCACCTCTGATTGGTCAGTTTTAACATATATATACTGTATAATGGGACATTATAGGGACTTGATGACACTAATTGCGTCATCAATCCCCATCCCCAACCCTGTTAAACCCAAAAAGGCTAATCAATAGTTAAGGGGCGGGGCTTAATGGCATTATTTGCATAAATCATGTCAATAAGCCCCACCCCTATATGCATCTATAGCTATGGCTATGGAAATCCCGGATGAAAGATTTTAAAAGTCCACAACCCTGCCTAATGTTCCTGAGAGGTCAGGTTGGTCATAGGTCAAGTGACCTAGATTTTATGACCTTTTTGTTGCATAGAAAGGATGTCTGTGTTTTCATGTGAGGAGTTGGAGAATTATGTCATACACCGAGCAACAGGAAATATAGTGATAAAGTTTTGTTGTTTCCTGTTTTATCTGCTTGGTTTCTCACCCCAAACATACATATGTTTTGATTTAGTTTTTAAAAGGGGAAGTGTGACATTTTAGTGAAATCCATGCAGATGGAGGCAATGATACAGTCTTATGGCTGGCTTTATTTCTTAACCAAAAAGCATTTGTGTTGCTCTACCTCAGTATAACAGTCTAAGATAAACAGCAGCCTTTTGGGTGCTATGTCCTTTTGAAGTAGGAACAGGGACAACTATCAATGTCATGGAATAGCACCCGCTGGCTTATGATACTTTGCAAGTCATACAGACTTGGGGCTAGATTTTCTAAACTGAAAAATGGAAATGTTGCCCACAGCAACCAATCAGATTCTAGATGAAGTGAGAGCTAGAATCCTTATTGGTTGCTATAGGCAATATCTCCACTTTTTCCTTTTCTGCAGTTTAGTAAATCTAGCCCTTGATGTCTATCACTGGCCGGCCTATGTGTGCCCCCACCCCCCTCCCCACTTCCCAACACATTGGCTGAAGCTGCTGCGAGAGAAGCTTCCAGCAGCATTATGCTGATGTGACTTGAGTCCCTGCCCTAACCTTTGTCTCATGTAGCCCCCTGTAGATGATCCAAGATGATCCAAGTAAGTTAAAAAAAAGGGAGAAACATCACTGTAAGGAAGGAAAGTTTAAAAAATAAAATACTGATGATGGCTGAAACACTGCTGTGAATTATAATATTAACAATTTATTAGAAAACAAATATAAAACATTTAAATAATAATATTCAAAGAGAGCACCCCAATCTATCAAGTAGAAACACTCACAGCAAGGTTAGCACAAGATGTGGTTTTCCACAAATAAGGATTTTAAGGAGACTAATATCAGGTAATATCGGGACAGGGAGAGGGTACCCAGAATGTGGGACAAATCCCCTTCTTATAATCCGTCCTCTTCAGTTGTTAATAAGTCTCTAATTAGCATATCGTGGGTATCCAGCCAAGTGCAGTATAGAAAATCCAGATAACTCACATTCAGCAATATACATTTATATATCAGCGGCAACAATTGCAAATCAAAAAGTGATTCATCCAAGTAAGGATTCCATATGATGATAAGAGCCATAGAGAGAACAAGGTGAAAATGATTACAGGGGGAAACAGATACCGGTCATGTCACAATATTAGATAAAGATTGCAATATATGTCTTTTGTCAACTGATAAATATCTCTTTTTAAACTGCTGATCTGGTTCCTTCACCTTTACAAATGCCAATCAATAGAGGCTTCATGGAGGAAAGCTTAAAATCACTAAATAACTGAAACTGTTATAATTTATAGTCCAGATGAGCTCGTTACTATGCATTCATTGTATGTCAAAACTGAGATTCATGAGGGTTAGGTATGCCTGTTATAATTGTTAACACTTAAGGCCCGATTCAATCGCCTGCAAATACGGGAATAAGCACAAAGTGTGACTGTTTCTGTCTATTACGGGAAGCAAAATTTATCTGCAATGTAATTTTGTGGAAAACCACCACGATCGGCAATCTCAGGCAATTGAATAAAAAAATAATAATAAAAAATATATATATATATTTCAATTAGTACATTGAATAGCCCTGTACCATATAGTGCATTTGGTACAGAAGAGACCGATCATACATTATCCCAAATAACAGAGTTAATTTAAAAGCCTGTAGAGACACTTTTATGAAACTGTTATACACAATGGCCCGGACTCACAGATAATAATGCAAGGAGACTTCTGCATGCCACTTGTGTAAGTCCGCTTGCTTATAACATTTGTTCCATCCTCCTGGAGATCCGTCTGATGGAGGTGGGGTTTGCCATGGAAAAGTTGTCCATAGCAACCAATCAAAATCTAGCTATTATTTTCTAGAAGACGGTAGATCAAAAAAAAAAAAAAAGCTAGAATATGATTGGATGTTGGTTACCCATCAACTTTTCTTTTCTAGCCCTTGAGTGTACTCAGTATTCCTGTCATAGGACTGTTACTGTCGACCCATTTTGCACCTATCTGGCATCACATCTGAAACCATTGCAATGTAATGTACTAGTGGTTATCCCTTATTATACCTGAGTTCTGATGTACTTCACTATTCAATATCAAGTGAACTACCACAAATTTGTCATTTTTTCATGTCTGTATCTTGAAAAGGGTAAGAAATCATATGTAAAATGAAAAGCACTAATGCATCTGTCTTTAAAAATACTCTGCATTCTCTGTGATTTTAGAACACTTTGTACTCCAAGATGTGATTTTCATATGATTTATTGTTCCTTCTACAAATACATTTCCTTTCATAATCAGTGTTTTTTAATGTTCAAACAAAACTACTGAATCTTAACGCTATAGTACATAATAAATAATATCCATGTTCATAAATTGCAATGATAATAATTGTGTTTTGCAGAATGCCTTATGTCTTCAGAAAGATTTTATAATGCATTCAATTAAAAGCCACTGATAATACCCTTTAATCTTTATTCTTGCTTCCTCTTTGGTATCATGTGATCAGTCTCTTTCCTATGTCTGGGTGTGTAAGCAATGTCTTCCCTTAATATCTAGGTTCCAAAACGATCAGGTGGCGTTAATATGTAGAACTGGGAAAGATACGTGGGATCGGTATGACAATCAACACTTGCATGTTTCTTTGCTCATTGATTACTCTGTGTGTTTTGTCAGCTTTTGTATTTTGTGTATGTCTTGTGTCTTTTCTGCTTTTGAGGACATCTGTCTTTTGTTTCACGTTGAACATCTAAACGCAATATTTGTAATACTTTTGGTCAATTAGAGATATATACAGCATTTTAATGACACGTCTGCCAAGCTAGCCAATGTCTGTTGGATGTGTGTCTATGCAAATGCATTGATGGCTGGATGAAGCAGACCAGTGCTTGCACAACATTCAAAACCTCTTGCCCAAGAATCTGATCACCTCATAAAAGGACCCAGCCAACCGATACTAACTGTTATTTACTAAGTGTTCTAAGGAGATTAGTCCGTTAGGGATAGAAGCGTCCAGTTGCTGTAGACATAAGTATCGGTTGGAGGTTCCACTTTTGGATCCTTTGGTCCTGAG
>WWET01000157.1:347399-361333 GCA_011038615.1 Limnodynastes dumerilii | reverse complement strand
CTGAGACTGGGATATGAAGTCCCGCGGGTACAGCCTGTGACCGTGGGACTTCATATCCCAGTCTCAGCCACCGCAGGACTTCATATTCTGACCGCGGTCAAGCTCGCTGGATGATCTGAAAGGTAAGAAAACTTTAAAGGGGAGAGGGGAGCTTTTCCCATGTACAAAATGCACTTTTAATTTTGGGACCCCAAAATTAAGGTGCGTCTTATACAAGGGTGCGTCTTGTACATGGGGAAATACGGTAATTCCCACATAACCCAGAGCAGACCAGAACCGATAATACCCCTTTGTGCCGTTACCTATGGCCCATAGATTTCACATTGGAAGTATAGGGAAGAGCCTCTATCACCTGCATGGGAGCTTTGCCATTGCTTTTGCTATGGAGAAATGTGTTCCATGCTATTTTTGGTAAATACCTAGTTAATGCGCTGAGCAGCTGCACCTTAAAGGTGGTGCATGGGTTTACCATACACAAGTGGGCCACAAGCAGGCCTATGGAAGATAACAGAGGATGGATACCTATACTGGTGGATAGTAGAAGCTATGCCAAAACTCCCGTGCATTTTATAGAGACTTCCAACGTCTTTTTTATTTTTTTTATTTTCTTAAGAAGTAAAATAACTGGTGCGATGAGATTGCTACACACTGTATACCCAAATAAATGGTTAAAAGGTTATAAGTGTGGGCAAGTGAGTCATAGATTATTTATAGTCTCCGGTCATCTACATCTGTAAATGATCTCTTTGGAAGCAGAAAAGAAGGAACTTTGCATCATGTGGGTGTGAGACCATTTTTGCTCACTGGACGATGGGTTCTGTGTTCGTGACTAACAATTGCAGGCATTAGGACTGAAGAGAGAATAGCACAAATATAAGCTAAGAGGGACCTTTACGTAAAAATTGTAAAAAGATGATTTGCAAAATAAGTTTTATTGAAGGGTTTAATATGTCATTGATAACTGGGACAGAAGCAGGAAAGAACATGGACCAAGCCATGTAACATCTCTATGTTGGATAAGCTCAGCTACAAACCTTCTAGATAGTAGAAGACATATAAATCTATAAAGAAAATGTTGAATGCCATTTATACAAATCTTTCCTGCTATGCTTCTACAATACATCCTTCTAAGCAAGCATTAAAGTGTTTGCATCCTGAGACATGCAACTTTTCTTGTGCAATGTATTTGAAAAAAGCTATACCCAGGTAATTCCTTTTTAAAAGGGTTATTGATAGTTGCCAATGAGGTATCACATGAAAGGAATACGGCCTACACCTTAGATCAGAATGAAGTGTAGTTGAGATGTCTAGCTCTGGATCTGTCCTAAGCAGCTGAAGTTATTGTAGCGCTGTAATGGGGAGATTCAATGGGCCTGATCCAGACCTCTCCACTCTCCCCGACACTCCCCCTCTGCGGGCGTATTTCCCATTGCTTATGCCGGCTGAAGGCTACCCTAACTTCAGCCGGCGTAACTAATGGGTAATACGCTCGCACAGCATACTACCGCTAAGCCCCCCCCCGCCCACCAACACTAACCTTAACGTAGGGGCGCTAGGGGGGCACCCCCTCCAGCGTCCCTTCGCTGTTCCTACAGACGCCCGATGGCGGGCGTAGGTCTGGATCAGGCCCAATGTCACAAGACATTCATGGTGGCATAAGGTCTGGGGACTCTCTCTGCCCTTTGTTTTGTATTGAACATCCACTATTAAGTTTAGAATCTAAAACGTTATTGAAGTTAGTAATAGAGAAAGTTGTAGACTGCGCCAAGGCTTTGTTCCACAATATCCCTATTTTTTGTCTATATATTAAGTAGAGATTTTCTACTTTTTTTTGTTTCATTTAAACAACCCCAAGACAGTCAGTTGATTAGAGACCAGTGACCTTAAAAGCTACAATATCATAAACAGACATTTAACATATGAATAAACTACATATTCAGCAGAATCTCCCGATTTTACAATAGCGTCCTACTCCAGTGATTCAATTGTTGTGTCCCTATGTCACCCTTTCCAGCTGTATCCCTTCGCTCTGATGAGATGCTGCCAGCCTCTCTGTCAATTGGTGCAACTAGCCACAATCAATTTGCCACTTACCTGGCACTGTATGTAACCAACTACATACTGGCATTCCTTGCTGTGTTTTGGCTTAAAATAGATTCTATATATCCCTCATGTTAAACAGAAAACATGCAAGAGAAATAGAATTTGTCTTACCTCAACCTGTGTCTGCCGCTACGTCTATAAGTACTTGCTTACCATCTTCATGTACACTTAGAACCTCCTTTCTAGTATGGCTCTCTGTTATGGCTTCTATTCTTTCAAAATTAATGGTGTCTATTTGCAGAATTACAAAACAAGCTCCACCAAGTGTACCAAAGAGAGATTATGTGCCAGGTAATCAAACATACACTGTTTTACATCTCCATATATATGGAAATTAAACTTTATGGAGTTGAGAATTTTTGCTCTACTGTGTATATCAAATGGCTTGTTGTGCTTTCATTTAGGAACTGCAGAGGAGGAAGAGGAATGGTCAGATGAATTTGTAAGATATTCTCTTTTGTTTTTTATTTTCTTTACATACTTAATAAATATCACTTGTATTCCTGTAATGTATGATTCAATTAACCATGAATAAAAACAGACCAGTGGAATAATATTTAAATTAAAAGACAATGGAAAGTGCCCTGCTGTTTTGCCACAAACTAAGAGAATTTGTGTGTATGCACGAACTAGGTATTGGCTAATTAAATCAGATAATAGTTCCAAAATTAGGAATATAAATTAATGAAGTGTTCGTAAATGAGAATACGTCTCCTTGGTGCACTTACTTTTAGGATATATTTGTTATTGTCTTGTCTGTAAGAAAAAAAAAAAAAGATCTAAAATGGGGATTATTATTATTTTATCATTGTTTTTTATTAGATTATTATTTATTGTAATTTCGCTTACAGCTGCATATGTGCACCGTTATTCCCCAGTGTCAGAGTTCACCTATGAAAACCCTTGGCCATTTGTAATGTGACAGGAAATGGAAATATATATGGTGTTAAGTCACTGCAAATCTTGACTACTACAGAGGGTTTGGTGGGGGGTTGTTTTTTTTAAGCTGTCCTTCCACAAATCTTGCTTTATCTTTAGAATTGATAAAATATTACAAAGCCACAAAGCCACAGGTCAAATTTTTAAGCATCTCCGATGAGGACAGAGGTGAAGACATCATAACAAGCTTAGAGGGATGTTTAAACTATCTGCCTATTCTATGCTCATTAAATGATGTGACTTTGGTTTCCGTGGTAGTCACATGGTGCTGTGCAGCCATAAATCATTAACATCAGACCCTCCAACATGACCCCTTCCATTAGGTACAATTAAATCCGCTCCTGAGCCTCCAACTGTCACTCACCTGGTTTAAATGAATTATCTGATATTTAAAAACCGATTTGCCATAGTAACTGACAGTTGGAAAATGAGAAGCAGAGTGTTTTGTAACTTAATGGAATGGGTCATGTTGGAGGGTATGTAACATTCCAACAAAATTTACAAAGGGTAGTTACCATCAGTCTTTCTATAGCATGCCACATAATTAGCTACAACATTTAATGTATTAATAATGTAATTGTCCATTTGTACTGCTTTCATGTCAAACTTGTCCATAAAGTGTTTATTAAATAGTTTTTGAATGAACAGAAGTCAATTATAGCCAAAAGCTAGAGCAGCAGATCCTATTGACAAGCTTAGAGTATGAACTTCCCTTCCTCTGAATGGAGCATTTCACAACACAAGAGTCTCTGGAAAATGTATTGTGCCCATTGGTGAAAACAAGTGGATATGTTTTAAAATACTACTGAACACAGGTCACTCGCACCATCGGTAGAATCCAGGAAACATGGTGTGTGCCCATTAAAAATGGCTTTGTCTCCTAAAAATAACCAGACCAAATATAACTTGCACTGATATTGATCATTTTGTCATTTTTAATGTTGCTAATTATTTTCTTTACATGTAAATCACTGTCACAGGGAAGTGACTATGAGAGTCCAGATGAGCATTCTGATACAGACAATTACGTTATTCCATCCGAAGATCAGGATGATGGCAATTATGAACCTCCACCCAATGCTGTAGATAATAACTTTCCTCCATCGTTTAAGTTTGTTGACAAAAGTAGTGGATACGCAGGTAACGGGAAAGCAATGACATACATGTTTATAAATGCTTGGTGGGGGGTGTATTATTCATTAATACATGGGTGGACAAGCTCGGGCCTCGTGAGCTACCAATGGTCCATGTCTTTCAGGTCTCCTTGTTGGAGCACGGGTGTGTTCATTACTGACTGACACATTCAAAAAAATCTACAGTTGGTAGCGATTATCTCACCTCTGACTATCTGAGGAGACCTGGAAAACATATACCGTTGGTAGCTCACGAGGTCTGAGCTTGGCCACCCCTGCATTAATATATACTGACTCCCCCTTTGGCCATAATGTATTCTTTAATTATCCTGAGTCAGTGGACCGTATTTACACTTGAGTGAGTTAGGTGCAGACAGAACTGCATCTAACTCGCTCGTCCAGTCCTTAACCCGCCCCCTGTTTTTAAGTACCTTATAGCACTTAAGAGTGCCATAGGGCTACCTTATCTTATGGTGCGTAGTTTCCTTCTTAAGAAGGTAACTACGCACAGAGAATGGCTTTCCCTGTGCCCTCCCCGGCTAATCTAAATCCCTTCCCCCTCCCACTTCTAACTCCATGCGGTCTTTAAGGCAGTCTATGTAGCTATCTGGTACGTACATTGGCCCAGATCCAGAACAACGCTTGTGAGCGAATTTACGCGTGGCGGAGACGTAAAATCGCCTTTTGGTAAGTACTGCGCATGCGCACCATAGAAAATACGCTCAGTAACGTAGCGTAATTGTGAATGAATGGGCCATTCACGTATGTGTCACGTAAATACTTGTGTGGGCGTGCCAATTTTACGTGTCCAAATTACGTCTCAAATACGTTATGTAGGCGGGGGTTCGTATTTAAAGTGTACAGTATGGGCGTGCTTAGCTGCGTAAATACGTGTTGCCTATACGTACATGTGCGGATCACTGCGGTTACGTTGGCAAAAGGTAGGGTTTGAAAAGCGGATCTTGACAAAATACGTACGTTCAAGGGGTGTGCCTAGGGGAGTGTATAGAATTTACGCACGCGAAAATACGCTACGCGAATAAACGTACGGCAAACGTAGTTCTGGATCTACCCCATTGTGTAAATGACCTACTATGCATGCGCTATAGGTCATTTAGTAAAAGACCGTACTTAAGAAGCAGCCGCTTAAGTATGAAGTCCAGTAAGCCTAATGGGATATGCACATGGTTGCCAGACACTTCTTGGGACCCTATTCATATATGCTTATTCAGCCTTTAGAGTGGGCCTGGTTTTCCCCAGCCAGACATGGGCCACAGCAGTGATGTTACCAGATTACAAAAAAAGAAAACTGATGCTCTGTAGCCAACAACTATAACCAGATTATAACCATTAAATATTTTGATCAGTTTCCACTTTAAAATTTGTGACTTGGGCTCCAGAACTTTGTGCCCCTCACCCGCCTCTTAATAGCACTGGATATACACAAGAAAATCATAAAAACCGTAACAGAATGACGGCAGCCAATGGAGACTCTTCAGAAGTAGCCATGATTGAAAAAGGATGACTCGCAAAAATACACAAGCTGAATTATAGACACTGTAAGAGATGCCGCTGTTATAGGGTCTGGAGGTCAACAGAGTATAATGGAGGTACCTTTTATAATGGGTATCTCCCATGTAATGAAAAAGCTCTTTCCGAAATACAGATAGCCGAAAGCTAATTATAGTATGTCTGTTTTTCGAAAATATCACTAATTAGAAGGTTTTATTAATGAATGGGTAAGAATGCCAAATGTTTGTTTTTTGGTAATTTAGCTATTCATTATTTCCAAAACCCGCCGCAGACCCGTTGTGACACTGGACAGGTTAGTGTATAAGGAGACTGTTAGGGTTAGTCTACGGAGAGTCTTTGGGTTAGGCTGTGTGGAGGGGAGTCTTAGGGTCAGGCTGTGGGAAAAGGAGTCTTGGGGCTAGATTTACTAAGCTGCGGGAAAGAAAAAGTGGAGATAGTGCCGATAGCAACCAATAAGATTCCAGCTCTCAGTTTCCTATTACATACTAGAAAATGTCATCTAGAATCTGATTGGTTGCTAAGGGTAACATCTCTACTTTTCCTTTCCAGGCTTCAGGGAGGAGAGCGTTGGAGTAATGGAAGGGAAGGGGAGGGTTAGGATTAGGATAACAGTTAGGGTTAGAATAAACAAATGGGTAGACTAGATGGGCCATGTGGCTCTTATCTGCCGTCACTTTCTATGTTTCTATGTTAGATCAAAACTTACCACCTGCTGCTGCAAGTTTGTCCAATCGATTTGAGAGCCAGTTTGAAAGTGGCTCATAGAAAACAGAGGTCCATTCTAACCGCTGACTCAAACCCCTCCCACACATACATAATGGACCCCTAGTTAGGCCTTTACTTAAAATAAATAAATAATAATAATAATCTTTGCAGCCAGCAACACCATCTGTTTCTCTCTTACAAAAATTTCCATCAGAGAATGATGTGGACATTAATAAGCAGTGATACCAAAGTGTGGAAATCAATATTAATTTGATAGTAGAAGTTTCTGTATTCCATATTCCAAAGATCAGACCACTTCTACCACTGCTCCATGTGACTTACCTTCAGAAACATAGAGGGGGGAGTATTAATGGTAGATTTTGTAATAGTAGAACAGTACGTATAAACTATACTCGCCTTATAACGTTATTTTACTATCACCGACAGATAAACAGGCAAACAGACAGCTACCAAATACTCCAAGTGAACCCAGGATCCAGCCTACTAGACCGTTGCGCAAACCCAATGAGGTCTGCCTGAAACCTCCACAGCCGTTGTTTCAAGTTAGCAACAGAATACCAACACCAAACAAACCCTTACCCAAGCCTCTGCCAAAGCCAGTGATCTCACCAAGACACCAGCTTCCACCTATCTCCAAAAAGCTAATGATACCACCACAAGATGAGTGTGAGGATGAGGTACAGTAAATCTGATCATATCTCTAAGCTTAGTCGTAGCTGTATCAGTAACAACGGCTTTATAATAAAGAATATTTGCATATCAGAATAGCTACAATGTCAAAGGTTCTTATTTTGATCAGGTTTCTGTTCCCAATACCATTAAGGTTAGGCTGCGGGACAAGGATAGTTAGTATTAGGCTGTGAAGAGAGGAGGGTTAGAGTTAGGTTGCAGGATACGAGGATAGTTAGGGATAGGCTGAAAAGAGGGGAGGGTTAGGGATAGGTTGAGAAGAGGGAAGGGTTAAGATTAGGCTGCAGGATAGGGATGGTTAGGGTAGGGTTAAGGTTTAGGCTGCAGGACAGTTTAGGATTAGGGGAGGTTAAGCTTAGGTTGTGCAAAAGGGATGGTTAGGGTTGGGGGAGGGTTAAGATTAGGCTGAGAGATGGGGATGGTAATGGTTAGGGGAGGGTTAAGATTAGGTTGTGGCAAGGGGATGGTTAGGGTTGGGGGAGGGTTAAGGTTAGGCTGAGAGATGGGTAGGGTTAAGGTTAGGTTGTGGGAAGCGGATGGTTAGGATGAAAAAAAACCTTTGAAGCCACAGCAGTCGCAGGAACTTCACTCTCGGCGGAAACTGCTGAAAACAGACACAGTGGTCGCTTTATTGCCGCAAAATGATCTGTCAAAATACACATCATCAGAGCAGCAAACTTCACCTCTATACTGCAACCAACGTTAAGGCTAGTGGATATGACCGATCATTTTGAAAAAAAAGTGCGTTTATATATTAAGTTAGGGGGCCATAGTCAGAGAACCGTTTTTTTTATGCACGCGATTATACACACGGACAGAGCAAGGAAACACCCACCAACAACCCCGACACGCCCCTCTCTCAGACATGCGGTCGGTGACTTACAAGTCCCTAGACCCCTCTGTTATTTCCGTGTGTACTTCCATCCGTATATGTGCTCCGTCCGTGCGATTCTTGATAACCGCGCCTCCATGCGTTCCTTTAAATGCCTCCCCCCATCCACTTTTATGTAAATATTTCCATACGTCTGATTTCCGTGCGCATGTCCCCAAGTGCGATTCACGTGTATGTCCGTTAGGCACTTCCGTGCGTATAGTCAACATAAACTATGTACATAAAGTTACTACGCTTGTGCAGTTGCGATCCTAAAAATACGCACAAAACTCAGCTCAAAAACAGATCTCTGAATATGGCCCAGGTTCTGGCTGGAATGGATCTGGAGAACAGAGACAGTTGACAACCCCATTAGAAGTTTGGCTTTGAAGAAGCACTATATAAATAAAGCATTAAATAAATTATATAAATGTTGAATTTTTTTATATTCTATATTTTCATAGCAACCTCTGATGGATAATTTTGAATATATCTGAAGGTTGTTTATATAAGTGGAACCTGTCTTATAAATGATTCCCATATATTATATTATTACAGGAAAACTACATTATGCCAGAAGATGATAATTATATTGAACCTACCCAGAGTCCACCTGTACCACAGCCTGTTAAACGTAAGTGTCCATATGATGAATTTATATATCTTACGATAGAAATGAAGCCAGCTTATATTGCATTTTTTTTTTTTACTGGAAAATAGTTTAAAATGAACATAAGAGTATATCATAAATTGAGGTTATTAAATGTATAAACCTGTTGTTAAACCAAATGTAAAATAGTGGTAATTGTTAAATGCAGAGCTATTAATCAAGATTTCAAGGACGAATCCCCCAACTTTTATACATTTACTAAAGCAAGCTTTGAAACGAGTTAAAGTCTTCTTATCTGTGGTAACTTTTTCTGGCAGAGATCATAGTAATATACTAACATAGTTGATGAGGGTAAAAGACACCAGTCCATCAAGTTCAACCTATTATGGATCTTCTGAAATCCCTATCTTTGAAGTGAAATTGATCCAGATGAAGCAACCACCAATCCTGCTTTAAAAATCCTTTCTGACCCAAAAAGGCAGTCCTAATTGTTCCTGGACCCACTAATATTCATTTTAATTACGGTCATAATCTCATTAACACCTTTCTGTATCTTTCACACGTGTATGATTAGACATGGGATTTACTTGAGTTTGGTTGCCAGTTCAGTTCTCTATTATTCGGTGGGAGTCCATGCTACGAGGGCTCTTTCCGAAGTAGAGACAGACGAAAGTTCTTTTTCGGCAGTCTCTATTTCGAATAGCAGCCATTTTAGACTTTCTTTTCTGAATGGGTGAATATGCTGATCGGCATACTTATCCATTCATTTTCAGAAGCTCCGCTGGACCTACCACAGGAGAGGTGAGTAATCTCCTGGGGGACTTTTAGCGTTAGGGGGAGGGTTAGGGTTTGGGCTGTGGAAGGTGAGGGTTAGGGTTAGGATCAAGCTGCAAGGAAGGGAGGGTTAGGGTTAATGTTAAAAAAAGGGGAGGGTTAGGGTAAGGATTAGTGAAAGGGTTGGGGATACTTCCCATTCAGAGCACTGAGTTTGGTGATCGATTGCTTTGCCTTTGCGAGGCAGAGGCAAACGATTTCCTACAACGACCCTATCGAAATAGGACCGTTCACGACGGGGACCCACAACCTCTATTATCTGTGGCAACAGGTAAGTATTAGCACTCAGAGAAGGTCTGGCAGCAACTGGCTTACAACAACTAAGTTAAGTAAAAATCTGCTAACTATATGTATTTTTTTTCTTACACAGACAGTTTAATAGTTTATATTGAGGAGAAAAAGAAAAAGAGATAGACAGAATTTATCACAGTAAAATTTAAGTAATTTATTAAACCTGGACCCAAGAACATAAATATATAAAATATACAGTATCTCTCTCCTCATCTCCCTGTTTGCCATTTCTCTCTCTCTCTCCCATATCATATTTATTACTTATGAATGATAAGACTGCAACATCATAGTAATATACTCCTATTTGACTACAAAATACTACTTAATAATGTATTTTTACTCTGTAGACAAAACATAATTTTTACTCTGTAGACAAAACATACAGTGAAACCACTGGACCGGTGGTAATGTTCCTAATAATAAAATATTCTGTACCTAAATTGAACCTGTAGTCACATCTTTCTCCTGAGACAACATGGTTGTCACAAAAAACGTTACAGTAGCTATAGACAGCCCAGTCTAAAGCTGGTCATACACTAGGCAATTATCGGGCCGATCACACAATTATCGGGTGATCAGGCAAACAATCGCTAAACGCCAAATAAACGCACCAGAAACGCTCTGCTAGATTATTTGATCTTTTAGCATGTTTGATTTAAATTTGATATTTTAAGGGAGCCAATCAGCAAGCTGAATGGCTCCCTATTCTTCAGAGCTGCTGCTGTTTTATTTCTATGTACAAAGCTGCTCTGACATCTTTCCAGGTATACTTTTAGCTGTCACAGCAGCATAGCACATATATATACACAGCAGCGGTTATTGCAGGCAGTGATTCAGATAAGAATCAGCTGAAGCCGCGCTTCACACAGCGCGGTTTCAGCTGATGCCTGTCTGTACTACTCCCTGCAATAGCCACTGCTGACTTTAACATTTTAGATGATATGGAGTTTAGACGGGTAGAGGGGATGCGCCACCCTCAGGGCGTGGAGACCCGTTGCAGAACATCTGGCATGCTCACACGCATTACACAAGCAGCTTGCGGAATTCGGCTGCTGTACGGCGGTCTGGATCCGGTCCTCTAGCTACATGTTAATGATTTGCCATGTAAGTTTACAAAGAGGAAAATAACGGTTTAGACTTATTTGAAAAGTTGTGTTATTTCTGCTGACATACAATGTAGCAATAACATATTTATGTTTTGATGTCTATTTAGAGTTAACAGAGTAGCACATTTGTACCTTAGCAAAGCTATTTACCTAAAGCATTACAAAGCACTGTCTTTTATGACATATAAAAATATACATATACATATACAGAAGCAGTGCAAATTACCTCTGGGTTAAATGCCTGTATACTTGTTTTACTACTACATTATTTATAAATATACATCACTGTCACAAATGCTATTGAACAAAAATGTTACAAATACAAAAAAAATTAACATACTATATCTGGCCATACACTAGAGCAATTATCTGTCCGATCACCCAATTATCGGATGATTGGGCGAATAATTGCTGTAGTTAATGCCAGGATTAATTTTTTAAACATCAAATAGAAGCACCAGAAACTCTCTGGTGCGATTATTTGATCTTTCAATATATTTGATTTAAATCAGGAGAAAGCTCATGATATTTTAAGGGAGCCAATCAGCAAGCTAAATGGTTCCCTATTCTTCAAAGCTGCTGCTGTTTTATATCTATGTACAAAGCTGCTCTGACAGCTGTGAAGATATACTTTAAAGCTGTCAGAGCAGCATAGCACATATATACACAGCACGGTTTCAGCTGATCCTTGTCTGTACTACTCCCTACAATAGCCGCTGCTGTATATCTATGTGCTATGCTGCTGTGACAGCTTTAAAGTATACCTTCACAGCTGTCAGAGCAGCTTTGCACATAGATATAAAACAGCAGCAACATAGACAGTGCTCTCCCCCTCCCCTCTTCTGAATTATCGGTCCCAGCAGGAGAGGTGTATGGTGCCGATAATGGGACATTTCCCTGGTGGGAAATCATCCCGTTTATCAGCCGACCCCCTGCTGGGACCGATAATCGTACTAGTGTATGGCCAGCTTTACACGGTTCTATACACTACTGGGTTTATTAATTAACATGGAGATGTCTGTACAAATGCATGTCCCAAGAGTTCCCACAACCAATCTAAACCTTGCTTTCATCGTTTCAAACTTTAAACCACACTGTACAAATGACACTCGTGTTGCTATGTTAACATATTGTTAATAAATCTATCCACCTTAAGTTGTCAAAAACTGACATAAATAACCCAATACGTTGCTCATTCAGCTCCAACTGTGAACAGAGGCATCAAACCTACACCCCGAATCCCTGCAAAGCCTGCAAGTCAACAACTTCCTGATCCAAGAGAGCCAGGTAAGAGACATTAAGGGGTAATGATGTCTATTATGTAAAAGGTTGGTAATGTGTTGGGATATGGGGTAAAAGATGTAGGACTTATTATTCTAGATTGAAAAAATAAGATAATTAAGATAAAATACTCACACTAAAAACACTTACACACATTTTGTGGAAACTGTATAATTGCATTTTATAACCACATAAATAAAATCCTGCTGTTGCATTATGAGTTAGTCAACGGTTGTTCACGCCAATGTCTGAGCCAAGAGCTCCCTCTAGTGGCAGTAGAGCAAATGTTTTCTGTCATGTTATAAGTATCAATACTAATTCATAAATGAATAAAAAAAACTGACACAAGGGAATATGTGAAGCTGGGGAAATAAAAACTACTTAGTAAAACAAAAGAAAATATTTTGCACTGTTTATTCCCAATAACTCACACAGGAAGATACGTTTAGATGATCAAATAAAGTTGAAACATTTTATTACAAATAATAAATTGTATGATGTATTAAAATAAAAGCTACTTGCCATATAATAGAGTGTTGATAAAATAAGAATAAAGTACATTTGGTTGGAAGTAGCAGGAGACTGGAGACATAAAGTATTCGATAAAACACTGCAAATATATTTATGAAATATAATGTTGTGTTTGTGTTGTTAGAAATTTAAAACTCTACATTCTCTGCCCTTTTCTACAGAGTTGTATGAAGTCCCTGAACCTGAGGTAACTAGCACCATTTAATACAGCTAACACAACAGCTGTGTTCATTATTAAAGGAACACATACAAAATATTTTATGTGCAATTAAAAATTAAATTTTAACATTTATTTAATGACCTTTTTTTTTCCAGGATAAACCTTCTCCCCCACCAACAAGGTACATCAGATTTTTATGTAATTACTAATTACTTTTTTATATTAGCTTTATATATTTTAAATGTATGCGATTCTTTTTAGATAACGTGTAATGTTTATGTTTAGTTTCTATTGATGTATAATCAGAACCGGATTTAGGGGTCAGGCTGACACTGTACTTAATGTGCACAAATTGGCTTTAGTGCAGTATAAAATGCAGAAGGGAAATCGTTATTTACTAATTACAGTCTAATTAAAGAATTACTCAGAGATAAAAAAAAAATACTGTTGAAGTAGGGCTCAATTACTACACAACAGAATAAGTGGATCATTAAGATTGTAAACTAATATTTACAGTAAATAATACAGTTACGCCATTAACTAAGAGTACAACTAAACATCTGTTTTATAATTTCACTATTAAAATGAGTGGTGAGTATGTTACAGAGATGCTGGAATAAATAAATATTCCTAAAGAAAACAACTTAAAATGAACATCTTTATAAAGCTTCTGTGAATATGGCTCAATATGATGTTGATGGGCTGCTGTTAGGGCCTGGAGGAACGTGCTATGACTGGCCTGGCCAATCTGTTGTGAAACTACAAGCCCCAGCAATTCTCCTCATCAATCCTTGCTCAAATCTAGAGGACCCCTGTGTCTGTTTCAGTGATGGTCATCCATTGTACAGGTTCAAGTAAGCATAATATTGGTGAATATAGATAAAGCTGGCCACACAGTATGTAGTCATTGGGGTAGATCCAGAACTACGTGTGCCATACGTTTATTCGCGGAGCGTACTTTCGTGTGCGTAAATTCGTTACACTCCCCTCGGCACACCCCTTGCACGGACGTATTTTGTGAAGATACGCTGGCCAAACCCTACCTTAACTTTTTCACACGTAACAGAGTACGTCCGCTAACGGACGTATAGACTACGTGAACATACGCAGCTTAGCACGCCCATAC
>WWET01000157.1:324439-338050 GCA_011038615.1 Limnodynastes dumerilii | reverse complement strand
GTGCCAGATGTTTAAGAATAAATGCAATACAAAAAATGCCTGGACTACGACCAGCAGAAATCAGAGCACCATTGCATCTCCGCTGGTCTGATACTACCCGTAGGTGCCACACCAAATCCTCCTCACGTGGTGCCCTGGCCAAAGCCTCACTCCCCTTAATATTTTATCACTAATTTCTATTATTCAGTCCATCATTACACATAGTGGTTGACACTGGTGAATGGGTTTTTCATCTTAAAGCTCATAGCTACTGATATGCTTTGTATTAGTGTGGAATGGAGCTCTACTGGTAGAGGTCCCAGTCTCTCCTAGGGCTTTATTTCCATGGAGTTCAAGTGTTTTCTTTTTCCAAAGTTTTGTATAGTTTAATATAGTATTTGTTGTTTTTAAGCCTTGTTTAGTTTAATAAACAATATTACTGCAAAAGTATATTATATAATTACTCCTTAATGGGGAAAAACAGTGTATTACAAGTCACCTTGTAATTGCTTTATATAGCATTACAATATATAATAAGGTATACATTATTTTAAACATATTTATAAATCCTATATATGACAATTATTGGCCCGATGTAGTAAGCAGGATAAATTATTCAAACAGCAAATAAATGTATCAGAAACGCTCTGGTACGGTAATTTATTGGTTTTTTTTACATGCTTAATTTATATCGGGTGCAAACTAAGTTTTAAAAGTAAACTATATTTTCCATTACAGTACCTCAGCGTCATAGAATACAGAGCGCAGGAGCTGAGGCTCCCCCTCCTCCGCCTTCTACTTCTAAGTAAGTTTTTTTTAATAATAAATAATCTGTATACCTGGAGTCTATAGGGCTGATAGAAAAAATGGGTAGACTAGATGAACCAAGTGGCTCTTATGTGATGCCACTTTCTCTGCACATGCCCACATAACTCGTATACCTTTGTAATACATATGCTTTAAGGGCAAATGATGATTTGCAGCCTTTCAAATGATTCTACACTAGGAGCGGCACTTTTAGCATATATAAGTGAAAGCACAATCTTCCCTCTGTTTCATTTATAATTTATATTGGAAATACTTACCTAAAGTACTTTTTTTTTTCAATCATATCGAATTTATTTGTTGCACGGTGATATAGGTGTTCTGATTGCATTTGGAGAGCTTTGATATATTATTACAACTGGTCAGTTTGTTAGAATAATAATTGGTTTCATGCATTAAGTAATTTTGTGGACGTATTAACTCATTGTTGTGCAATTTTTACATGTAATAAAGTCAATACAATGCAATGTGTTTCTCTGATTAACCCTCAGCACATCCTTCTATATTTATTCTATTTTCCATTGATCAAACCGGACCAACAAAAGTCAGATAGATAGAGGGTTGTGCTCTATACCATGTGTTCCTTATCATTAATTTCACCACAGGTCCAAGCACCAATGCTATCTTTTTTGACTAGTTTTGTAACTTACTAGCATGAATAATGATTGTTGCCATTTTTCTCTCCCTCAGGTTGCCTTCTCCTCTTCTCAAAACTAATGTAATATCTGTACAAAGTAAGTGTATATTATGTGGGAAAGGAAGAGTTCTGATTAAGTACAAAAACATATTAAAAGTTACAAATTTCTTTGCAGGAGCTAAGGCAAGCACTCACTAGAATACAAAATGTTCAGGGCCGGGTACTAGGCTGATAAGCAAAATATATATTTAAAAAAACAGCTGCAAAAACAGCACTGAACCAGCACCCGTTAAAGCAGAAAAAGTATTGATTTTTTTTTATTTTAATGTAATGCACCAAAACAATCCACGTTAGGGAAAAAAAATCATCCAAAAATGTAAAGGCATGTGATCTAAACTTAAACCATTCAGAAAACACAGAGCATCCTCCGGGATATGGTCTATAAAATGTGTCTCAAGATTCTTAGAAACCGAACTAGGGAATGTCCTTGAAAAATACACTGGGCTTGAGATGGATGCACTCCTGATGATGTACATAAAGGTCACAGATCAGATGCACACTGGAGAATGCAAAGCTGTAATCTTTCAATGTGCATCTAAGCACTATTACCCAACAGCCGATTTGGTCACGCAACGGACACAGTCATCCGAGGTCAAAGATTGAGGATTGCCACAAAGGAAATACTGAGTGTGCTCTATATGAAAGCTAAATTACTTACTGAAAGCAGCTGTGTAGCGTGCGATCTAACTCAAATACAGTGCCATCAACTGGCAGTACGCCCATTGGCTGAAGTCAGTGTGGTGAGGATGCATCAACCCACCAATGTCAGTCTCGGTGACTATATCACATAAGCAGCATCTGAAGTAGCTGGGAGATATAAACCAGTGACTCTCCCAGAGTAGCCTTTCCATGGATAAAACTCAGCGTTCTGCTACGTTGTCACAATAAACACAGCATTGAAAACAGCAATAAAGTATTATAGTAAAATTTGCTATATTAATATATTATTATTGCAGAGTTTTTTTTCTTATCGCCACCTCTTTTGAAGGCAGGACAAGGGGAAAGAGACATACACTGAAAATCTCACAGGCAATGTCCACACTCAAAAAAATTATTTAATTATGATATTTTTTATAACAAAAGAGCAATGTGCTGCAACCCACTCTTTTAACATATGCATAGTTTTGACTACGACAAGTAACAATGTATTCCACAAACTTGCTTTCACAATTGAACCTGTGTAGAATTTTAAAGTGCATGTTGGTAAGAAGGTTCTTAAAGTATTCACAAACCAAAAGAAATTGACAGTTGATGCATCCGTTACACTTGAATACTTTAAGTTTTGGAGAAAGCCAATGGGGTTGCTGCTACATCGGCTGGTAACAGAAAATCCCTGAATTTTGCATTTCCTTTATAACTCATCAGCAGTAGTTGTTGTAGTATTGAACCTAATCTAGAGTCAGATGACAAAATATGCCAATGCTGCTGGAAAACATTACGTACAACATGAGAAAATGTGCAATAGGTGGTACAAAATTATCGGCCTTCTCATTACTTGATTCTTTAAAAAAAAAAAAAAAGTTATCCCTATTCTAATGCTTACAATGTATAATATCATGTCAATGATAGCCACATGCAAGGATATGTTGACCTATTTCGGTCAAGGCTTGAGACAACCCACAAGAGTTAGATGTAATGTGCAACAGTCTCACTATCTGCAAGAATAGCAATCCATCTTTGAAAGATTTAGGGTGAAAACTAGTACTTCTAATGAGCATGCTGTAATCAGTGATTTTTCAGTTATAGTGATTAATCCAGAAAACTGATTGCATCAGCGTCACAATTTAGCATGAATTTAATGGTAGTAATAAATTAATTTAGTTTGTTAACAAACAAGATGAGGTTAGAAACTGACCCGGTCCACAAAAAAATAATCAACAAATCAAATGTAAAACCTAATGTACTTTATAAAATGGGGCTCATTAGGAATGTTGCTCATCATAAATACTTAAAATAAATACATTTGAGCACAATGGGGCCATGTTAGACCCCATCACCATGCCATGGAGCTGCAAGAAAAATTCTGAAACACAAGAAAATTTCTACCAAGGATGATAAATCCAACAGAAAATCAACAGGTGGACCCTTATATAAATTAGAAATCAGAATGCTGGATGTGAAGCCTCCACTCCCTCGAATATTATTGTATAGACTGGTTGCATCCAGAGTAACAATGAAACACGGACCTGTCTGATAATTGGGGACCGTATTCACACTCCCGCATGCTTTCCGTGCGTGCGGGTGCCTGTAATTACGCGAACGAGAGGGGAGTGCACACCCCCTGTCACTCTTCTCTCGCGTGCGGGCTTTATGGCAGCTTACGGTACGACCGCTAATCCGCTACAGTGTGGGAGCCCCCACCCACACTGTACACTTAACATGCTTCCCCCCGCCCGCTTTAGCGGGCGGAAGGAAAGCACGGCCCATTTCCTCGGAAATGGGCTCGGACGGAACCTTGTTGCTACGCTAGGGTTACTATAGTAATCCTAGTGTAAGATCTGGAGAGCGCACCTTGCGTGCGTAAAGCACCTGACGTTATTAAATCTGAATCTGGTCCTCAGTTTTTAAACGAATAATAAAAAAAAATGAGTGGCAACTTTAAATAACTTGTTGTAAAATAGTCAAAAAATTAGGATAGGGGATAATATAGAGAACCCCTCCAGGAGATAATAGGTCTGTCTTGTACTCCTCCGTATGGTCATATGACAATATTTTGTATAATTATTTTTCTTTGGATAATTGTCTTGTGACCTCCCCAATATAGTAATTTAATGTTAAACACCACTATTTCACCGTCTTTTCTGCAGGTAATCTACAAATCTGTAGATTTTCTATCAGTGGGCTGGATCCAGACTGCAGTAAGTGCTTGAATTTAGTTACTCCTGGGCTAAACCATGTTGATTGCAGGGGAGTCATATTTCCCCTGATGCAAACAGTATTAGAGTTGAGAGGTGATGTTTCCTATCCCAAGTCTAAATAACAGTGTGATAGTAACGCTGGTCAGTATCTGTGTGCAGTAAGCAATTCAAAGATATATGCCTGCATGCAAAGAATAAAATTACCTTGACTCCCCTGAAATCAACATGGTTTTGCCCACTAAGTTCAAGCACTTATTTAAGTCTGGATCCAGCCCAATGTTTTTAATGCATCCTTTTCTTCCTTTGGGTCATGGAGGTAAAATGTCAAAGTGTACAAGTTGTAATAAATGGATTGTTTACGGGTGGATCAATTTTACAATGTGCCTTAATGGGTCTGTTTAAAAGACCCCACCAAAAAAACGTCTTTAAGTTTCAATAAGAAACTGTTAGAATTTAAGTTAATCAAACTATAAATCAAGGGGTTTAGACGGTTTGCCATTTTAGTTTATATGGATTACATATTATTGTTATACATTACTGTTTCTTCTTTATTGCATGTTGAGTCTTTGCCCCATATTCTTACACCCTCCCCTTACTATGAGTCCCGATGTCACTTAAAAAAAGCACCTTAGATATCCCTTTAATCAATCCTTCTAGATCACTAACCGAAAAAGCTGAAAGTCAGTAGATGATTGATAAATGGCGTTGTTTTTGTGATGCCAATAATGATGTCTAGGATGTACATTATATTTATTTCAAACCCAAGAATAAGCTTTATTCTCCGTGTAATCTTCCTTTATGGCCTTATATTTGCGTTTTTTTAAACACTAATAAATCTGCTTCAAAAATACTGTAATTTTTTCGTCCAATCACAAGACATTATATATTACACCTCTATTTCATACAATATTTCTATTCACAAAATGCAGTTCCACCATAGATACCAAGTATAAAGTCTTTAAAATAAAATTGGATTCTGTACAATTTTGGTCAGTAACTGAAAAAAACTTTTTTCAACTAAGCGGCCAAATCAATGTTCTTACCGCTGAATCTCCATGCTTTTCCATTTTATTTTATGTCCAGAACATGCATTTCTTATGCTCCTATACTGATCTATTCTGCAGAACCTCCAGAAGTTATGAATCGCTATACTCCAAATCGCCATAACAGTGTTGTGGAGCAGGTATGTATGAGATGTTAATGCACAAATTCTTAACTCTGAACACTTATCAAAAAATTGAATACAGCATATTCCTCTTTATGTAATATACTATAATCACTTTCATGTATGTTGAAAGTAAATTGTATTGGCTTTAATGTGCTTTCAACCTTCTTTGATTTTTATGGAATATAAAAATATGTCATAAAATTTAGCATAAAGTGGTATTATAGTATGTTGGTGTTGGCAAAGCTTTATATGAAATCTCTCTATAATCTGCTGTATAAATGCATCTTAGTCTGCCCAGTCATAGAAACATAGAAAGAGACGGCAGATAAGAGCCACATGGCCCATCCAGTATGCCCATTGGTTAAGATTTAGGATATCCTTATATTTATCCCAAGCATGTTTAAACTGTTCTACTATGTTAGCCTCAACCACCTCAGACGGGAGGCTATTCCACTTATATATCACCCTTTCAGTGAAGTCATTTTTCCGCACATCTGAATCTATACCACCCTCCAGTTTATATTCATGCCCTCGTTTCTATTACACCTTTTCTTTTGAAAAATGCCCCCTCCTCTAGCTGGTCACAACCCTTGATGTATTTGAAAGCTGCTATCATGTCCCCCCTCTCCCTTCTCTGCTCCAAGCTATACATGTTTAGTTCCTCTAGCCTTTCTTGGTATGATTTGTTACACAGGCCATGGACCATTTTAGTTGCTCTGCTTTGCACAGTCTCTAATGTATTTATGTCTTTCTGGAGATATGGCCTACCAACGATCTATAAAGGGGCATCACTACTTCTCTCTTTCTGCTACTAATTCCTCTCCCTCTGCAACCAAGCATCTGACTTGTATACATAGATTGCACAGTGAGAGTGTGCTAAGCACCCTCCGCTGTATGCAAACTTCTGTGCCGTCCACGTTTTAAGTTAGGACAGCTTGGAAATCTTAAGGCAGGGTCCACGGATCATATGTCCATACGTGGCAGGGGAAACATTAAACATCTAAGCATGTCTAGTAAACAACCTCAGTTAGCTACAAGCAGTCATTCAGCTGAAGTCCTCTGAAGTTGATGCAATCTGTAGATCCATTCCATACCATAATAGGACGTAAGAGGTTTCATGTGGTGATGCAATCCCATTAGATGAGTGTAAACACTATGCAAAACTGTAGTTTCAGTGAAGTGCACTCACATGACCATGTACATCACTAGAACTGTGTCTGCTTTGTCGCCATAGGAAGCTGGCGTGCAGAACAAGGACTGGTATACCTCAACATTTGACCGTAAAGCAGCAGAAGAAACTTTGCATGCAACGTCCAAGGTACGTTTAGTATCCTAATTTGTGCATTGCTAGCAACAGTGACGCAAAGGTTACACAAATCTCTATTTCAACAGGATGGCTCTTTCTTAGTGAGGAAAAGCACCGGGCAAGACTCCAATCAGCCGTTCACTCTTGTAGTATTATACAGCAAGAAAGTATATAACATTCCAGTGAGATATATAGAGTCTACGCGGCAGTATGCTCTTGGAAGAGAGAAGAGCGGGGAAGAGGTATAAATATTTTCATGCATGTACATATCGAGGTTGTGTTGTCATATTCACGAGTAACTATAAGCTATCTAGAGATATAGCAGTCAAAACGGCTTTATATTAAAACTCTAATTTAGAGTTGAGCTGCATTTTCTTTGCGCGTTTTATTTAGGTGCCAAGATGCAGATCTGCTCCTTTTTATTCCAGTTACTTCCAACTCTGTGTGAGCCCCAGTGTGTTTTCTTCACACATGTAAATGGCAATTCCACCATGAACAAACCAAAATCATAAAAGTAAAGCCTATGGCCCGGATCCTGACCCCTTGCAAGCTTTCCGTACATGTGAATTCCCCGTCTCTCACTCTCTCGTGTGGAGATTGTGCGCCTTATACTGCCATAAGCCACATGAGCAGATCAGTGGTCCATCCAACTTGTAACTCCCTAATCCCACCCACGCTATAAAATTTAAATGCTTCCTCCCCCATCCATCTTGGCTGGCAGAGGGGAAGTACAGCTGCTTTTTTTATTAAATCCCATCGTACAGAACTAAGTTCTGTAAAACTGAGGGAACATCATGCGCCCCCCCTCCCTCCATACAACCTATTATTATTATTTGTCTGTCAAGCCACTGCCTAGAACCCAGCACAGTCCCTGTACATAGTGAGAGTACCATCTGTCTTTCTCACAGCCATAACACAGTTTACCTTTTTTTTGTGTGTTTACTGCCTCCCTAACGCTCTCATCTCTCTAGAGGCCTCCAGCTTCTGTGATTTCATGGCCTCACAGCCTCTTTAACCACCCTGACCTGGGAGGTGTCATCCCTAAACATCTTACAGGCTGGTTGACCTGAAGACCCTTAATTCATTGTTTACTAAAGCCACACAGCTGTTTTGGAAATGTTTCCAAAGCAAACACATTTTTTTTCCCCTTGGGTTTTTTTTGTCACAGCAGACCGCTTGGATAGAATTCTTTGGGCCTGATTGAATTGGCCGTAAATACGTGAAAAAGGGTGAAGTGCACCTATTTGTCTATAACAGTAAGAAAAATTCACTGATTTTAATATGTGCCTCTATGAGGTGTGAGCTAAAATCCACAATGTAAATTCGCAAAAAAAAGCATTGCAACTAAGTTAAGCACAGACAACTGAATCAGGCACTTTGACTTTCATATAATCCCTCTAAATCTGGCAGTTCCGTCACAAAATATCTATATATATATTTGTTACTAACAACAAAGAACAATATATCCGGTATTCCCTCTTGTCAACAGCTGGCAAAGAAATTTTATTATGGAATCGTCCATCTTCATTGTGACTGAATAACTGAAAATAGTTTTGTTCGTTATTACTTGCACCACAATGTTCCATTATTTAGTTGCTGTGCGCCGTATTCGCAAATCCGTTTTCACATGGAGTTGCGTGCGTATTTTTAGGATCGGATGAACTGCGCATGCGTCGTAACTTTATTTATGCTGTTTACGTTGAATTTATGCACGGAAATCCATTAGGCACGTACTTGGGAATATACGTGCGGAGGGGCGTGGTTGAAATCCGTACGTTCAAAGTTATGTAAGACAGGGCGAGGGGTGCATTTAAATGGGCATTTGAGGGCGCGATTAGAGAGATACGCTTGTTTGTACCTTGACGTAGACATAAGGGTGCCCTATGCCACTCGTAAGTCAACGACAACCCGTCAGTGTGAGGGGAGTGTCAGGGGTGTGGCCTTGCTACGTGCGTGCGTATAATTTCGTACTTTTAAAATACAGATCTCTGAATACGGCCCGTTATGGACACGAGGACATTCTGTATGAGTCAGCTTGTAGTACATTAAATTGCCCCCCTACGTTTGAGTACATAGCATCGTGTCCCAGTATAAACCTTGGACTTCGGATGTCCATCTGCTGATGTGCCTTTAGTTGGTTAGCCTGACTTGTTTTCAAGGGACATGTAGTAAATTTAAATAGATACTAGGAAGCAGCTACTTGAGATAAAAGGACAGCAGACTATAATACCCCTTTAAGATCGCCACCCCGGCAATATCCCGGGTCTGTGATATTGCCGTGTCAGCAGAAGATCCCGGGGTCACAGACCCGGTTTCACGCTGCAAGGCAGACCCAGGAAAGTCCGGGACCCGGGTCTGACCTGTCAGTAGTGTGAATCATCACACTGTAATTTGTTTACTGTTGCTCTGGCAACACTTACAGTAAACAAATGACACCAATCAAGTAGCTTATGTGCTACCCGGGATGAAAAACCCGGGTAGCAACTTTCGCCCGGGAATAACCCCTTCTTTTCACCCGGGTGGAATTCCTGGGTCATTAGACCCGGGTAGAGGCACCCGGACCCATTCACACTGAGCCCTTACCCGGATTTTGCTGCTTGCCCCGGCAAAAACTCTGGGTTTTTAGGGCGATGTGAAAGGCGTATAAGATGGTGAAACAAGTAGCTTATTACTCTAGTGACTGAGAAGATGTTGCCTAGTACATTAACAAAATAAGACCACGTAATTTAATAGACCTATTATTAACCTTATATACTGAATTCTCAGCTGTAAACGTAAGTTCTGCAAAGATAGAGCCTTATAAATAAAACCTGCATGGTCCCACCCAAAATATAAGTCGTCTAAAATTGAATTAATTAAAAAAATCATCCCTGGTATGTTTTTCTCTATATCTATAAAATCGATTATGCTAATTTCTTCTTATATGTTGAATTTCAGATATATTCTAGTTATTGTTAAACACTATTTTATTGTTTAAGGAATATATGGGACCCGGGTCTGCCCTGGCAGAAGTGTGAGTCATCACGCTTTGTAACTTGTCTACTATTGCTCTGGCAAGGGCAACAGTAAACAAATTACACCAATCAAGTAGCTTATGTGCTACCCAGGATGAAAAACCCGGGTAGCACCTTTCGCCCAGGAATAACCCTTCTTTTCACCCGGGTTGAATTCCTGGGTCATTAGACCCGGGTAGAGGCACCCGGATTTTGCTGCTTGCCCCGGCAAAAACTCTGGGTTTTTAGGGCGATGTGAAAGGAGTATAAGATGGTGAAACAAGTAGCTTATTACTCTAGTGACTGAGCAGATGTTGCCTAGTACATTGACAAAATAAGACCACATAATTTAATAGACCTATTATTAACCTTATATACTGAATTCTCAGCTACAACCACATGCTTATATACTGTTGGGTGTAAACTAAATGTAAGTTCTGCAAAGATAGTGCCTTATAAATAAAACCTGCATGGTCCCACCCAAAATATAAGTCGTCTAAAATTGAAATTAATGAAAAAAATCATCCCTGGTATGTTTTTCTCTATATAAAATCTATTATGCTAATTTCTTCTTATATGTTGTATTTCAGATATAATCTAGTTATTGTTAAACAATCGATTTTATTGTTTAAGGAATATATTAATTCTGAAATCATTAGTATTAAATTAAAATGAGGAATCTGGTTAACTCAAATGACCTAGTTATCAGATCTCCTATTCTCCCAATACCATTGTATGATCTCCTTATTTATGCCCCATACACACTACAGCTTTATCTAATGATTATTGTTCCATTCACCTGGTAAACGAGTGTTTGGAACGATATTGTGCAAAGGTGTATGCTGTAACGGTCATCCCCGATCGCTGCAAAGTACAAATTGTATCTTTTAAACCTTATGATTTAACTGATTAAACCAGTGTTCCCCAACCTCGGTCCTCAGGGACCACTAACAGCGCATGTTTTCCAGGTCTCACTGCTGGAGCACAGGTGTGTTCATTACTAACTGTCACATTTTAAAAGCTCCACCGGTGCTGCTCATTATATCACTTGTGATTCTTTAAGGAAACCTAGAAAATATGGACTGTTATTGGTCCCTGAGGACTGAGATTGGGGAACACTGGATTAAACCATTAAATAACGAATCAACTTAAAATCTTGTGTGCACATGCTGATTGGCAATTCAAATTGTTCATCATTTTCAAAACTAAAGTGTGTGCGTAGCTTAATACAGGCTTAAAGTGGGTACACACTTATACAGTTTGTGTCCAATCTGACCAACTTGTTGGCCCAACATTAAACAAGTATGAACACTTAGGCCCGTATTCAGAGTACCGGACGTATAACATATACGTCCGGTGTTTAGCGATTTTTACTACTGCGCATGCGTAGTCATTTTTTTACGTAATCTAAGTATCTTTTTCTTACGTAGATTGTGTAAATGCGGTCTTTCAGGTCTTTTTTGTTGTATCTGTGAACTTGGTCTCCTGTAGGATTGTGTAAGCAATCTGGTTGGGAGTTAGATCTGAAGAGGATTGGACAAGTGTGTACCTAGTTTAAATATGATGGGTTTTTTTTGGGTGGGCAGTTACAAACAAAACCAGTTATGGAACTTATTAGACAAATAATGGTGTAATCTTTGCTGGTTACCAGTTGGAAAAGTAGATCAACTGTATGTGCTGAAACCGTAACATTAGCAGCTACTGTATGTGCTGAAACCGTAACATTAGCAGCTACTGTATGTGCTGAAACCGTAACATTAGCAGCTACTGTATGTGTGATTCTAAAACACTTTTTTGTTTAACAAAGTGCAATTTTTTTTTTGATCACACAGAAGTTCACTAGCGTTGCGGAGATGATCGAAAATCACCAGCGTAACCCTCTAGTGTTAATCGACAGCCAGAGCAACAAAAAGAACTTCACAAAGTTAATACATGCTGTTAATACCTCATGATCTCTTCAGACAACACTGAAAACCATAAGTGTACAAAGCAACAAAAGTTTTTTTTTTCTAAAACAGTCAAAACAAGTTGCATATAGTTCTCCACTGTGACAAAAGACTTATTGCCTTGATTCTCTGTATCGTAGTCCTATTTTGTGCCTAATAAATCACATGTAAAGCAATTGGCTGCATATGCATTTTATTGCTTGTGTATTAATATACTCCCAGAGACAACCATTTTGCTGGCTTATCCAATATTCAAGAGTTAAGACCATTCATTTTCTAGGACCCCTGGAAAACACTGAGAGCCTCATGCAAAGATGTGGTCACGCAGCGGTTTTTAATGCATGTGAATGGCACTGCGCATGCCCAAAAACAAATGTGTACACAAATGAATGCAATGAGTTGCTGTACCCCACATGTTGTACTGTGAGGGGTACAAATTGCTTGTATTTGTTTGCATTGATATGCCTAATGACATTTCCTCTGTCAACTCCTCTGATTGCGCATTTAAAATGACCTCCCCTCGATGTATGAGCTTCTGACCGATGAGATTTATTTACCAACTTCCTTAGTTCATTCCATAACTTTCTAAGTTATTTTGAACAGAATCAGAATAGTTTAAAGCAGGATACACACTGGGGGTTTTATTGTGCAAATCACACAATAAATCATGTTACCAGTGTATATTATCCAATAATACTCCAGAATTGATTTGATTTTTTTAGGAGCCCCTAATAGTAGCCGTTCGCTATAACTATTACTTCTCAGTGTGTAACCTGCTTAAATAGTGCATAGTGCTGCAATTTCTGATTTCTACGGATAAGATTTTTACGAGGAGGTTAAGAAATACTATACAGAAGCTTAGAGCAGACAAGCCATTATTGCAGAAGCTCCCTGCTGAGCTTACTTATTTTTATTCCAACTTCATGTTTCCTTTTATCAACAAATTCACGTTTAGAGTAAGATGTGCTTCTAAAGACTAAGGCAAAGGAGAAAATTATTTTAAGACTTTAAGCTGATTGGTTGCTGTAGGCCATAGCCCGTGGTGAAAAAAAAGGTGTACTGTGTAATATATGTTTAAGATATGTAATATCTAAATAATATACAACTGTTTATATTGGGGAAAGCCTAGTGCAGTTTTGGCTTACCTGTGGCACTCCAGTTGTTGTTAAACTACAAGTTCCAGCATGCCATAGCTGCAAAAGCATACCTGACATAGCATGCTGGGAATTGTAGTTTCACAACACCTGGAGTGTCACAGGTTAGCCAACACTGGCCTAGTGAAATTAACTATAATGTTTAGGTTGTCTCATTAAGTACAGCTTAAAGCAGAGAAGTGACAGGTAGATAAAACAAAAGCTTTCACATATATCAATGGTTTTACCTAGGTACAAGAAGCCAGAATTCTTCAAAGTACATATTAGAACACAAGGCAGTGGTGAACCTAAACATTAGCGTCTGAGATTATCATGGGTTAAAAAAATAAAGCTGCATTTAAGAATGTAGATCTATATGGATATGTAAATTTGATGCTTCCATGTTGAATGCTTTCCACGTTATCTAGCAGCTGCTAAAATATTGTATAACATATAGTTCCAATTACTAAAATTAAATATTACAGAGATTCTTTGGTATAAGGGACAATACAGCAATATTTTTTCATTGTTTTTTTGTTTGGATTTTTAAGCACTGATTTTGCCTATAGCATGCAACAAAGCCCATTTCTTAAAGGGAAAGCACAAAGGTTTGACTTGGCGAAAAAAAGTTGCCATTCTAAAACCTATTTTGCCATGTTGCCCCCTATTAAATATGAATGTCTCCATTAAGTTTTAATTGCATTCC
>WWET01000157.1:303316-324412 GCA_011038615.1 Limnodynastes dumerilii | reverse complement strand
CTGCAACAACATAGAAAATTCAAGAGCATCTGTAGTTGACTAATCTGACAGAAGTGAAGATTACAAAAGAGGCCTTTTATCATACATTTTCACTAAAAGCAGAATTTTGTGTCAAAAGTCAATGAAGAAAGTGTGCGATATGGAAATCACTTACTGCTTACAATTATCATGTTGTGCAGAGCACGAGATGTTACACATTTCAAAATGTAACAAAGGCCTGGATTCAGAGTTTGGGAGTAAGGGTAAATCAGGTGCAAGTGTACAGCTCGGTTAAACCATACTGCAAAATGAGGGGTGCTCATTAATCTTAAATCTTTAACTTGCAGGGAAAATACATTACTTTTGCACATAGAACTCAAATACTGCAAAGCTATATGTTTAATCTATGAAACGGCTAAGAAATGTCACCTCTAAAATATAATTTTGCTTTCACAATTTAAATTTCCCTCCCCTTGCAATTCAACATGGTATTGCTCAGGTCTACACTTGCACCTACTTTACTGCTCAAATAAAATAGAGAGAAGAGGAGCTATAAACACTAGTTTAAATTTCAGCATATTTCTTGCAACCTTGGACAAGTTAGTTCATTTTTGGGTTGAACCTTTTTACATGTACAATTTTAGCTTTTACATATGCAGAAAAAAAATGTTTGTCTATATAATTATTTTCTAAATCGCAGCAGCACAACAACAAAAATACAGCATTTTGAATGAATGGCTTGGTTAGGAAGACCTATTTTGTAAAAACCCCACCTTGTTATTTATTGCATGACTTAGGCCTGGGCTGACACATCATTCCTAATCTTTTACTTACATTGAAGTTCTTCACTTTACTCTAGGGATTTTAGTTCAACATGTGTTGTGTTAAGTACTTTGATGTATTTTATTGTAAAAACATAAGTAAACTTAATTTAAATAACTAGTTCGCTAGTATTGGAATTAAAGTAAGAAACTCCGGTTAGTAAAATTGTGCTCATAATTTTGGATTTATGGTGCAGAGGTGTCAAATTTTGGATGCTATCAAATTATAATGTACAAAAATAGAGCACTCAGTAGTGTGATAGTGCTAAAATAAGTAATTTAGTAATGGCACTTCATTTGCATATGTAATTAAAGATTCAGCCTGCATTGCATTGCAGTGTGCTGTACACATGTACTACAACAAATCTATTCACTCATAATAGTGTGCTTCCTTGCAGTAATTGAGCACTTAACCTCACTTTCATCTAACCCACTAATAAGTGAAGGATTCTGTAGACTGAGTTCTGTAATGAATATGACTTAAGCATAATTGTTCTAGGAAACATTAATTAAACTATTGGAAAATTCACTATCGAGTAAAATAAAGAAAAAAAATAAAAATGCTATAAAGGTCTGTTGTAACCAATAGAATTCAGCATTATATTTTGGAGTAAGGGTTGACAATAGGTGAGGTAATAGTAGTTTTTAATAGATGTGAAAAATGCATTAGATAAGTGTTATTCGGGCTGCCCCACATAAATGATATTATTTGAACACCCCTATCTCTTTTTTAATGTTGGATAGGGCTTTAATTGTTTATTTTTTAGTGTTCCACTACATTTAAATGCAAGTTAAACCAATCTACAATATTTTGGAAAAGTATCAGTGTTTTTGTAAAAGATAAATTTATTTTAAATGGTTTTTCAAATATTATGCAATAAAAATGACTGTAGCAAATTGGGATAAAATGTTTTGCTGTGTAGCAACATCGTCACAATTAAAAACAAATCAAGACAGAGGCATCTGCATTCTGACATTGTGGGTAATTTGATGACTACTAATATTTCAACTTTAAGGGACGATTCAATTAACTGCGATGTCTGATCGCTGTTTTTTTTTTCCCTCACTAATTTACATAGCAGATTTTACTTACCGGAATAGGCGCACTTCACGCTTATTTCCATCTTAGCGGTCAATTGAATCATGCCCAAAGTGTCAGATGAAATCTACAACATGTATAATAAAAACCCTTTGTATATATCCGAAATGTGAGCAGTCCGGATTCACTGTTATGGAATTTTCGTCTTAACTACGTTGTTTTAAGAATCAAGCTACTACACATGCATAGTAACGACCGCGCTTACGCAATCTACATACAGTAATGGTACGTAGATGGCATAAATAAGTTGCTATGCATGCGTAGTAGCTCAATTCTTAAAACAACGTAGTTAAGAGGAAAATTCCATAACAGTGAATCCGGACCTAGATGTGTACACAGCATGAGATTACCGCTTTCCCTGATAAGGATATTTAACATTATATCAATATTGGTTGTAATACAGAGTTATCGGATACCCCTTTCACTGTCTGTGACCTTGGGATGATCTGATGACACAGCAATATCCTGTGTTCACAGACCCGGGATATTGCCAGGGCCGTGATGTGAAACCAGTATAAAACAGCTTTCCAAAATAAATGATGTATACAGAGGAAGGCAAAAGTTTCCTCAGAAAGAGATTTTAATGGATTTTTTCATCCAAACGAGTTATCTGTATAGAAAGTTCAGCAGACATTTTACATGTAGTATATGACTGTGGCCAAATATAAACTGTCATCATTTATTTTAAGTTATTATTTCTCTCTCATTTTATAACATTGCCAGTGCTGAACTTTCGGAGCGCCCATATACTGCAGCAAAATAACCAGATAACGGCTGCTATTTATGCAGGTAACTGGAGTCAAAAGCGCACACATGCATATTACAAACAAGAAAGGGATGTGATAGACACAGTACTGCTGCGAGCAACACTCCCACATCTGCTACAATGGCAATAATGCTGATATATAACCATTTCACAACTGGATTTCCCCATGTGTGTGTGTATATTATACTACAGCCTGTTTTTAGACTAAATCATACTAAATGTTTCTACAAAAAGAAATAATAAAGATGAGCTAAACACTTGGAGCGGATCCAGAATCGCCTTTTCTTAAGGGAAGAACAGGTGCAAGCGTAGAATTGGGAAAAACCATGTTGAACCGCAAGGAGGCGCAAATTTAAGCTGTGAAAACAGATCTAGAATTTAGAGATGTTTTCTGTATAAACTCTAAATTTACAGGTTAAATATAAAACTACGCAGTAAGAGGTCTGAGTGCAAAAGTAGAGCATTTTCCCTGCATGCAAAAGATTTCAAATAAATGAGTGCCCATCACATTCCAACGTGTATTGTCCTTACTCCTTATACTCAGGATCAGCCCTATGGGCTCTAGTGGTTCTTATCTGCATTCAGTATCTAAGGTTGCTTTGAAATTACCAATGTAATCTCAATACAGACAAATACAAAAATGAATCCTACACATTGGCAGTGCAGCAATAGTTTTAATTGTTAAATTCCCTAAATTTGTTTTTTAGGGAAAAAGTAGAACCTCCCACCAGGGTAGCTCTGCACAATATAATGGCACCCTATCTTCAGAACTTCCTCCCCAAGTTTTATAGTATATAGGACCCCTGGTTCACCTATATAGGCTCACACATACCAGCTTAGAACTATTTGGGCCTGGGAAAAGATTAAAATGTGAATTTTGAATACATTTTAATTGGAGTAGACCTAGGTCATTTACTTTTCTATTTCTCTACACCCCCTCCCCACGTGTTTTTCTACCTATCTTTTTTTATATGTTACTTTCTGCTATATGTTATAATTCGTGTTTTGTCAAGGCCCCTAATAGATTGTAGCAGTTGTTTTCTTATAATAATTATGCAAAAATGTTACACCTGGAAAAAAATCATATTGATTTCAGGGAAGTCAAATAAGTTTTATTCTATGTATGCAGGGATCAATCTTTGCTCTTGCTTACTGCACAACAGATACTGATCAGCTTCACTTTTACACTGTTATTTAAAATTGGGCTGGGAAAGATCACCTTTCATTGAGAATACTGTTTGCAACAGATGAAATCTGACTCCCCTGAAGTCAACATGGTTTTGCCCAGGTGTAACTTTCCTCTCCTATTTGAAGCAGGGCCAATGTTTATAATGTATGCATTCTGCATGTATATATCCACTTTCTGCATGTCTATATCCATTTTTAAAAGTCAAAAGTTTCAAAGTTTGTACTACCCTTGTGCCTCTCAATAAAAAGAAAGTCTTTGGTTGCCTCTTCATCATCACCACACATACTATGATGTTTCATTATATTTTATTAGCACACTGGCTCAGATATTTCAGATAATAGTTTTTTGTTTTGCTTAGATTTTGTATAAGTACAGCAGAAAGTGGAATTTTCCAATATATCAAAGTAAGTTTTCATCATAGTATTTCTCATTTTCTACAGGTTTTTTCCACTCTGTTTTTCTTCCTTCTCTCTAGTAACTTAGAGAAAACCACACGCCACACAGTCAGAGATTGACCGAGTATATAAAACGAGAGTATGTTCTAGAAACCCTTTCAGACACTCACCAGGTTTTTCAGAGACCCCTTTAAATAAATAAAATATTTTATGTGTAGATGGGGGTTAAAAAAAAGAATCTATAAAAATCACAGCACTGACAAGTCATAGAAGTTGTACAAAATTATAGTTTTTCTCAACTACTTTCTTACAGTCTCTGAATAACAGGGTCAGAAAGACCCCAATTGTTGAACATATATTGTTTTAATGTCATTTAGCAGTAAAAATGTGTTTCACATTAGCATGTTATTTGTTGTTTCAATTTCCCCAAAATGTACAATTGATTCCGTAACCTAGCATACTGAAAATAAACAATTTTATTTTATTTTGTTTTTAAGAAAACAGGCACCCAGACAGACACTAATCTGGTTAAAAAACAAAATTGAATATAAAAAAAAAATTATGGATTACCTTTTATTAGACAAACTAAAAAGGAAATGGGTATTTTGTACATTAAATTGGCAAAAAATAACGTGATGCATATATACAGCCATTCACAATTCACTTTTAATATTCATGAAAAATTAGCAATGTAAGCATTTCCTTAATATCTTGGCAAATCATGCTTTCTCTATTTACATGTGACAAAAAGTAAATATGTAGATTACCCGATTTTCAATAAAAAAAAAACAAAAAAAAAAAGAAAAATTAGACAAAAGAAAAAAAAGCTAATTGTTTTTTTGTTGGTTTTTTTTTTTTTCAAGGCTTGCAATCCAGGTAGTAATTGTATACAGTTTTCTTTCAATAGAGAGATGTGTACATTAAATATTAAGAGACAATGTTGTAAAAAAAATGTACACAGTACACACTTGAATATGTACCACAACTGCAGACTTCACACACGTTATACATGGCTTTATAAACAAACCTGCATCGAAGAGCTATAAACCTTATGATTATTATTTCACAGACTTTAGGCACTCCCAACGTCCTTTCCAGTTCAAGAATCGAATTGCTCTTGATCGTTTTGCGTTATATTCACATGACTTACATTTCATATCCCATTAAAAAAAAAGGAAAACTATTTACAAAGAAGGTGTTGAAAAATCTTTGCAGGTAGAAATGAAAAAAACCTGAATCACAATATGGATTTAAGATTTTACAGTAAATACTGGACTGGATTTTTGAATCACAAAAAGGTGGGTGAAGAGACCCCCCTTATAAATCAATGCTGATTGACGAGGCGAAGGAATAGAAATTGAAGATTGATTACTTGCGAAAGTTGTTAAACCAAAGTGTTCCAATCTTTTGTGGCTTCCATTAGATGTCTTTGGCCATGTCCAACCCACTCATCTTGATTGTCAAATATTCGGCCACAAAACCAACAGCTGAACTTCGTTTGAAGTTTGTTTGCAGGGGTGTTTTTCACAATTTTGTAATTATTTTTGCTAGTTTTCTTTAAGGTTAATTTCAGGACAAATCTTTCTTTTACTGGGCTTACAGGTTTTGAGCGTCGATGGCGCCTTCCAGCAAGTCTATCAGCAGAATTCAATAGCTTTGACTCTAATAGAGCTTCTAGTGTCCTTTTGGACAAAGACACTTTTAGAACATGTCCGTTGAATTTTGAGATGGTCCTCATTACATTAATTACCTCAGGAACATCAGCATCAGGATGATTCAACACAACAACCGGTTGATCCCTTCGTGGATACTTAATTAGCTGATCAGAACTGATTGGATGAAGTCGTAGTGTCCTCACTGTATCTTTAGGTGCATATGTGGCTATATCCGGAAGGCTCTCCACTTCACTGGTATAAGACTTTGCTTTGCATTTCCTATGCAGCATTTTCTTCCTTGGCACTTCCTGTATTAAATCACTAACTTTCTTCTTGGTCTTGAATTCAAAGTCGGCTTCATAACTACTGGAATCCGCGGACGTTTTCCTCTTCCAGGCCTTTCCCTTAGGGTTTGGTGCGTTTAGGTTACTTTGCTTGCATTTCGGTTTAGGCACCTTTGAATTAGCTGCAGAAGGTTGCGAGACGATTCTGTCATCACCTGTGGAATGCAAATGTTCTTCGGCCAGATCGGTGCTTGAACAAGATCTTAGGAAAGGTTTCCTTTCGGCTGGCCTGCCTCGCAAATATTCAGAATTGGCGATTTTGCTGGCAGATATATTCCCGCCATAACCCTCAAGGGCATCGGTGTCCTCTTCCTTAACCGAGGCGGACGGCATGGTGTTGGCTTGGTTCTTACTCAGGAAAGCAGCGTGTTGGGTATGGTCGGGTTTCTTTGGTAAAAGTTTCTGGTTCATTCTATTTAACTGAACTGATTTCTGAGTGTTTGCAGTTGCGTTTTTTGGTAAAACGTAATTAAAGAGTACTGCTTGCTTTCCATCAGGCAAAAAAGCGTAAACTGGCTGCTTCTGCATGGACTCCTGCTGTTTATTAGACTCCATATTTCCAGCTGCCCTTGAAGCATCTGCATTTAAACAATACTGGAGGACGTTTAGGTTAATGGGAAGTTTGCTTCCCACAGATGAGCCTGAAACCATGTTGGCAGACACATTATTTGAGGACATGCCCAAATTTGGTCTTAAAATGTGAGGTACAGTGGGGCGCTGTAATCTGGGAAGTGGCATTTTTCCAATATTGTTCATTGCACCCATGACCTGAGAGCCGCCATTAGTCATATTTCTTATGGTACCAAAAGGTCCATTGGCAATCGTCAGTACCATGCCAGGCTTTGTATTGAGCATAACAGGCGCATTAAATCTATTGGAAGTAGAATATGTTGCAGTAGTGGGAGCATTTGTCTGACTTGAGATCATTTTAATGCCAGGCTGGTTATTAGGTGCAACTGGCAGGACAAACCTGTTAGAGCCCGATGGATACAACATGGCATTTGATTGTGACATTCCAGACACTTGAGGATTATGGTATAGCTGGAAAGAATTTGGGCCACTGGAAGCTCTAGTTACACTGCACATTTTATCTTTTGCCAGTTGTTGGTTAACTATAGCATCCGAGTGGTTTTTCAGAAGCTCGCTCACTCTCGAAGGAAGTGATGTTTTCGGGGATTCTGGCTCTTGTTTCAGAAACACTGATGAAGGTGTAGCGTTGCCATTTGGTAGACGACTGTCAAATTTTGGCCCAGGGCTTGACATGCTTTGCCTTGTGTAAGGGAATGTGTTGCTGTTACCGTGCGAGTTAGGAGCTTTTGCTGCGTGGGACTTGTCATTGGCCCTTTTATTGTCTTGCAGCATGTTGTGTAGGTAAGTATTTTTTCCAATTGGTTTCGGGTCAGGGCGATTCTGTAAAGAGAATACTGATGTAATCCTTGGCATAAAGGCTATATTTTCAGGTTTATTTTCTAGTGATCTCGACAGTCTTTCATTCATTTGAACATTTCTTGCTGCAAAGTCATTTTTAGGGATAAAGTTGGGACTCGTACAAGAGAAATTGCCAAGGCCGCTTGCCGTTGAAGTGTGCAACATAGAGCTGTTCACGTCTTTACCGTACAACTGTTTTGCCAATGTTGTCCCACTGCTTTCGCTGTTGTGTCTTGGTCTATACAAAAACCCGGTGGTAGGGTCCACACTTAGATTATTTGCCCCGGCAGAAGGATGCTTCCGATCAGTAGGAGATTCATAGTTGTGGTCATTGCCGAAAAATTGCTGCTCGTTGATGTTGTATTCTTCAGGTTCTTTTTTAACTTTTCTAACAAAATCGGAACCAGATGAATTGGGGACACTATTCACGCTCTTGCTTTGGGGTTCAGGAAACTGCTGCCTGTTCGCTGCACCTTGCTTGGATTCATTTTTTCTTGCCATGAGTGAACCGAGTGCAGATGTTATACTCCGCAAAGAACCAGTTTGTTTCTCCACTGTAGAAGCCGGTGTAGAAGGAAGCCTGTTTGATGGAGTTGAACGATTATCTAATGTGTTTGATGATGCTCCTCCATACGACCCGTGACTAGGTCCCTGAGTAAAGCGAGGCAAGCTATTGGATGGGCGAGGAGAAGGCTGTGAAGTGTTTGTAGACTGCTTATTTGTCGGCAGCAATTTGATAACCAGATTTTGCTTCCCGTTGACCATTTTGTAACCCACAAACGTGGCGCTGTAATTTGCCGGAACTGTGATTTTGTTGTTTTTTACCATGAGTACAGTAGGTCCATGGACTGCGTTTTGCAGGAGGCCCATGCTACCTTGGTTACTAGCTTCCTCTTTGCTACACTTTATTGTGGTTACAGATGGCATCCCATCATTTAAAGACTGCTCATTGTCAATATTATACCCAGCAAAATCCTTCATAGACTGGTTTTTAGAAGAGGATTTATACTGAAAGCTACTGGTGCTGTTAGAGTGGTCTCCTGTCCGATCAACACCAGGCTGGCTGCCTCCTTGTCTCCATAACGAGTTATCCTGCGTCTCTATTCGGTGTTTTTGTAAACCAGGTTTCAGTCCGGCATTTGTCTGTACCATCTGCGCTTTAGAATTGTCTAGTACATGGTCATCTCTTGTGTGAACATGCTCTCTATGCCTGGCTAGAACATGTCTTACAATAAAATCCTTCCGCATCGCACTGTAGTTACAGTACTGACAGCTAAAAGGTAACATTGTACTGTGGCCCTGCAGATGTCTCTGAAACTCTATTTTTGAGAAGCTGATATGATTGCACTTTTGGCAAGCGTACTCTATTCCATTGTGTCTGTGAATGTGTTGTACAAAGGTGCCGACATCTCTGGTAGAAAACCTGCATTTTGAGCAATTGAAGTGGCCATTAATGCAGTGCATGACTGTGAAATGCTTAGTTAAGCCCAACAAGGTATATAAATAGTCATTATTACAGATCTCACATTTGACCAGCGTGCTCCGGTGAGTTTTTCGATGTTCTTTAAACTCTTGAAAATCATTTGCGGTGAAGTTACACATTTCACAGGGATATAGCGGCAGTTCTCCATTGTGACATATTAGAAAGTGTTTCTGAAGATCATTGGGGCTGTATCGGATACCATTTTTACATTTCTGGCAAAAAAAATGGAGCACCTTCGCAGATATATTGGCAGAATCATCATCAAGGTTTGGTTCAATCTTAATTTCTGTATTCCGCTCTTCGGGATTACCGAGATTATTTAAATTGCCTCTAGCCATGGATTTCCTTGCCGTCTGTTTCTTGGAAGGTGATGATTTTGAAAGTTTTTCAGCTGCATCAATCATAGTAACTTCATGCACTGCCTGATCGATGGATAGATCTGGATTTTCCTCCATTCTTTGTAAAACCCTTTCACTTATAGATAACGATGAGGATCCTGTGTTTGGCTCATTGGGGCCAAAAGTCCCACTATCATAGTCCCATAAATCCACTTTTGAAGATTCATCAACATCCATAAAAAAGTCTTTACTTGGGGACCTCATTTTAAAATGTAATTATTGCAGATCAGTGTAAAACAAATACTTCAGCTAGTTTGCCTATGGAAACAAAATAAAGTTATTAGAAATGACAGTAATATTGGTAAAAATTGTAAAGCAATTTGCAACTATCAAATTTACATCTCTAAAGCAATAATATATACTTACTGGAAAATTAAACCTAAAAACCTACTTACACAAATAATCATTTAAATTGTCACATTTCAGATACATCACGGACAAGGGGTTAAAAAAAATTACCTAAGAAAACATCTTTGCCTTCATAAACTTCCTGATTCTTCTAAATCATAATAAAAGCCTGAATATGCAAAGAAATAAACAATTTAACAAATAGACAATAAAAGCAGGGTTTTTCTGTCTACCATATATTGCATAGATTTTGGTATTGAGTAAAATAAAACACTTATACATAATCAGAATCAGTTTTTTCACTCAAAACTTTTTTGACTAAATAGTTACAACTGGATTAAACTAGATTTAAATAAAAACAGTGATAAAATATGTATCATAATAGAACACTGTTGTCTTTCCCTTTATAGCTGGTGAAGAAATACTGCTTACAGAATTATATATTTCTTTATTTAAAATATACACAAACACTACTTAAGCTGCACAATTATTACTGCACGTTTGACAAGGAATGCATTTAAATTCCTTCCCAATCGAGGAACTGCAAAACTGCCATATGATATTTTCTCACACAATCTCATTAAAGTTCTAGTTGAATATGCAATAATATAATTCTTTGCACATTATACTAACTACTGTCGTGCATTGCTGCATTTATAATATATATCAAATCAACTAGTTAAAAGATGACATTATAGGCTGAATAAAAGGGAATAGTTTATATTTTTCTTTGTCTAAAGTAAAACGTACTTAAACTCATACAAAAATATATACTTTTTTCACTATGAATTTCAACGTTTTGTAAGTTTTAAGAATGTTTATTTTAAATTAGCTTCATCCAACTAATAAACAGAGGTAATTTTTCCACTGGATCTACATTATCAGAACTAAGATTGTAATTTTCCAGTAGAGTCACACTAGGGGCCAGATTTACTAAGCTGCTGGTTTGGAAAAGTGGAGATATTGCCCATTGCAACCAATTAGATTCTAGCTCTCATTTTTCTATTACATACTAGAGAATGTCAGCTAAAATCTGATTGGTTGCTATTGGCAACATCTCCACTTTTCCAAACCCGCAGTTTAGTAAATCTGGCCCTAGGAGTGTTTTTTATTATGGGGGAAAAAGAACTTGATGTAAAATACTTGTAGAAGAAGCCCATACCCTTGGTTTTTTAATTTGCATTTCTGGTAGAAAGCCTAATTTGATGTGTGAGCTGTTAAACATGTAAATTAGGAATTGATAAGTTGATCTTGATTGGTTATTGGTTTCAAATTAATCAGCAAAAAAAATTCTCAAACTTAAAGAATTAAAAGGAAGGTTTTCTGAAAGTTATCAACCTCATTGCTCTAAATAATTGGACAGGTCAACATTTTACAAATATACCAGACAAGACAAATGCTACCAATTTTATAACTTTTTTTTCCCAAAAAAAAGAAACCAAACAATCAAACACTCCAGAATGTGTTACTTGTCAAGACAAGTCAAGATTCTGAAGATCAAAACACTAAATAATGTATAATATACAGCAAGTATTATCTGAGTAGAAGCTAAATGAAACTACAAAGGTATTGTAATATTTACAACATTTTCCACAGTAACTGTAGGATCATCAGTTGGAGTTAAGCAAATATAAAATCATTGCTACAAACTACTTAACAACCTTTACCAAAATGCCGGACGGGGCTTTTCATGGTGTTTGTTGTTGATGCTAAGTGGTAGACATTGCTGAAGCACTCTAGTACATTAGACCTAAAGCATAACAGTTTGACTGGTGAATATAATGCTTTTTTTTTTTAGGAGGGGGTGTTATAAGTTTTACATTCATTTCCAGTTGAAAATATAAAACAACATGATGAATCTTCTTGTAAGTCATTTAATGAGGTCTTTAAATACCAAAATTTCAGAAAGATCATTTACAACAGCACTAAACCCACATACATTGTTGATAGGGAGTTGTCAAGATGGAGTCATGAATGACTATATAGTTTATCATAAACTATTAAAACTCTTAATATTATACAAAAAAATTGCATGGTAATGCTCTTGGAAGAGGATTATTGATGCATGAGATATAAACAGTTAAGATACTTCATAAAAAAAAAAAGTTATCAACCTGCTTTCTTAAGTTACCTCAAAAGTTTATTATTCAAACTCAAGTAATCTGTGCATAATAATTGTAGAGATTACTAATAAATATTTAATTCTCAAAAATGACTATATCCAATAGATAATCTATGATTCATATACTGAATATATGGAAGCCATTTTGAAGAGTAGTTACTAAACAGCTACCTTTTTAGATAATGTGACCAACGTCTTAACTTTCAATTTTTTTAATAAACCAATCTAACACAAAATCTTACAGTCTAAATTTTCTGTTAAGAATAATGTATCCTCTGCCCAATTAAACAGCCATGTTAAAATCAAAATAACAAAAAACACAAGTAGCGGCAGTTTGCCAATGATGAAGATACTAAAAATTGCTTAAGCACAGGATGGATTATCCAGTACGTACTTTACTCAAGTGGAGCCAATAAAACCCAATTGCCAATTAAGGTGATTGGCCAACCAGACTTTCTTCCGGCCCTAATACCTAACCTACGTACCCAGAACCGACGTTGACCGATAGTAAAATTGTTCTGGAAAAAGCAACATTGCTTTTGGGTCAATATGGTGTAAAACTAGCAAACTAGTCTTTAATGTAGTAGAATGTTTTGTAAATTTTAGCAATCTATATATGAAAGTCATGCAACAAGGTGCGCCCTTAGGATCAAGAATGTTGAACCTGTTTACAAGGAAACAGTTTGTCAATGCATAAGCAAACAATACCTACATTCACAGTAAGTGTTTGAGAGGCAAACATTGACTAAATTGGTGCATTCAGCTCACAATTGCTATAAGGGCTTAAAAATGTGTCTTTTAAAAGCAGATGATCAAGCATTGGTAGCAAAGCAAAAATATTAACGCTTGACCAGTGACTAAGTTATCTGAATGCAATATTGCACAATGTTCCAATGATCTGTAAACCAAATGCACTTTGGAGTCAACTGAATTCATGTTGCTAAGAAAAATAATAAAAGGAAAAAAAGAAACATTTTTGCATGGAGTTCAAAGTAACTTCATAAGTAGCCATAACTATTGTCCCCACAATTGCAAATAAATCATAGTGTGTTGTGTGCAATGCAAGGGTAGAGCAAAGTGCAGCTAGAAAATTAGCAAAAGTTTGTTTTCTTTATTTTATCTTTTCATAACATACAATTGCTGCAGGAGTGGGAATAAAAGAATGTGTGATGCATTAGGTCTAGAACAACATACAGCATTCTATATGCAAACTATAAAAAAAAATGGGGGTGATCTCTAGTGCAAAAAAACAATCAAGAAGCATGGGGCAGCTAGCCCCCCAGTAATTGCACACTGGCAGGATTAAACCTTGCTGCAACAAAAGGGGGGACGCTGTGGGGAGCAGGGCACGGCGGATTGTCATTGGGAACCCTCATGTGACTTGATCCACATAAAGGAGACCGGCCATTAAAGGGGCGGCATCCATGCGGGTAGCGCTCGGGGGGTCCCCCCACTACCCGGTCCCCCCCAGCCATACATGAACTTTGCCAACTTTCGATAACTTTGCCAGGCACTATTTAACCGTTGCCCTCACACCGCATTCCCCCTCCGCCCACGTCCACTGCACAAAGTCAACCGAACTTCCAACCCGCCCGCCTTTCAGCCACTGAGGAAAAACCCGCCCAGGAAATCTCTCCCTCCGTGGCGAGCGTGCAACCCGTCCGCTCTATCCAAGCCCTGTCCGCTCCCCGTCTACATAGATGAAAATTACCTGATTTTTTCCCTCAAATGCTGCCCGAGTCACCGTTGGCGGCCATGACACTTACATCCGGGGATTGTCCTGGTTTCGGTAGACCTAAAATGGACTCCCTAGCAGAGACGGCGGAGTGATTTGTGCTCCACCTTGTCTCTGTGGTGAGGCAGCCAACTCTCTCCCCTAGAATCATTGTTGCACATGACCAATGTATTATATATACAGTGTCAGCATTTCTAAAACGCCACAGTGTGTTTCTCCCCGAGTTGTATGTGCCTTTAATTCCTGTTTCTAGTCATGCTTTTGCAACATCATCGAAGTAGACTGTATTCACAGGGCTAAGGCTGTATTGCTGGCACTATTTGTCATGTACTACATCATGTGTATGCAAAGAGCCTTTGAAATTTCTTGCAGTAAACCCTGTTTTCATGAAGCATTTCATTGTGCAAGAAAAAGATTTCATTGGCAATTTAAAAAAAAAACAAACTTGCAAGTCTTCTATTGAATAAAGTGGTTTTTTAATCCTCTTTTTTTTAATTAGAAATTGTAGCCCTAATTTGATCTACAGTTTAATTGCAAGTTGACATTATATATTTTATGGATCATTATTATTATTATCATCAATATATGTGAATAGTCATAACAAATAATAAATGGTTAATGCATTTTAAAAACTTTTTGGAAAAATTGTGCATTTTATTGACCATTACACAATACAATTTTAACATAAGATATGATCTACCTGCCTACTGCATTTAAACTTATTCATTAATTCTTCATTTGTTTCTTAGCAGATGAAGAAAGTTGAATACAAACACATTTCAAAAGTGTGTTTGGCTATAAAAGTAACATTGTAATTTGCACTAAATATTTATGGATAGATACAGGTTGATGGGTTATTACGCCTGTTCAAAGAAAAGAAATGGATTTCAGGTTTAACATGATGTTTTTTTTGGTATTAAAAATGGATGCTAAATAGTTTGAGATGTAACTTGACTGAATTCTTATACATTTTCCATAGTATAATGCTAATAAATTCATATTACACAGTAGTTAGTAGTGCCATTCCTGGTTCTCAATATTGGGGAACCTCGAGATATAGTTTAAAAAAATTAAAAGATGAACAATAAGAAATATAAAATAAAACTGAATTTGTCCAAATGTTTAATCATGGATCAAATATAAATAAGGTGAAAAAAATAAAGACATTTTGAAAGGTGGTCATGAAAGGTACTACTTTTCTTTGTACTATTATTAGTCCTGTTTAGATTGCGAAACAGGTGTTTTTATAAACACAATTTCTTTAGATGTAATGGCACATTCACGTTAATGTTTAATGTGGGGATCAGAAATATTAAGTCATTTTTCTCATTAAATAACATTTTATACTACACTACACTGTTTAATGCAACATTTTATTAGAAATTATTGGGATATACTTTATTAGGTTTAAACACATTAACATTTTTATTAATTATATTATGTAGAATTTAAGCACAAAAGGAAATTTAATAGAGCTTAAGGGCTGATATCCAAGGCTGGGTACACACTAGGGTTTGTTCAAAAGATAATGTTTCCAATGACACAATCAAAAGACCGTCTCACCAGATATCTTACCTGTGTGTACTGTCCAAAGTTGCTCAAAAATCTTTTGATCTGATCTTTTGAGATACTTAATATGCCAGATCAACCGTAGTAAGATCTTTAGATTTTTGAAAGTCTGTACTGTGTCTATTAGGAGATTGTTGGACAGTACACACTGGAAAGATATCTGGTGAAATAATCTTTTTTTTGATTGGGTGATTGGAAAGATTATCTTCTAAAAAGTCACCATGTATACCCTTTCCTAAAGGAAGACTTGCATAGAAGGTCAATAAGTGCAATCGTCATAATGGTAAGAGAAGATCAAGCTATATAAATTATATATATATGAACTATACAGTTGTTGCAGAAACTTGTAAAAGGAACATTTTACAGAGGAATAGACCTTTGCTTGCAAGCAACTTGTAATTTTTACATCCAACACAAACTTGTCATGAATATGATAATATCATTACCTTTTCAATAATTAACTACTACTTATACTACTACTTATGTAAACAATCAATACTTACATTCCTAATGTGTCTAGATGTTAGATGTAAGGTTTTTTGTAAGATGTCAGTTTTTTTACTTTTAAACTTCTATATGTAAATGGTATCTTGAGCATGCTGGAATTAGTCACTATTAACAGACACGGTAATAGGAAACATAAGATGTCAGTGCTCTATATTCTACAAAGACAATCATTTTTTAGCAGCTGTTTTCAAGTATTCATTTCAACCACTAGTTGTAGCTGTTCTTGAAAACTGTAATGACTCATAGTTTAATGCAGATGATTGAATTTGTAGGGGAATACCTTGTATAGATGGCAACTGCAGTATTGATTTATATTGGTGAACAATTTGGACATATAATTTAACGAATAACAATACATTAACACGGAAACAGAAGCAGAGTGTGACAGATTAAGCACAAGGTATAACATTTTATAAAATATATTAGTATAAATAGGAAAATGTATTAAAAGTGGAGGGAGCAGATTTTAGACTAAACTGTGTTTAGACTAAACAGGTTTTCTGCGCAAGTACAAAAAAGTGTGTTTGGGAGAAATGATTTTTAAAACTCAGTGACCAAGCAGATATATAACCAGTTTGATCATACTAAAAGGCCTTTAGCTATTCCGTGATTAAAACAGGCTATTTGCATTATAAAAAATGACACCATGCTAACAGGATCACTGGTAGATCAAAGTTTTAATATGCATAAGCAAAATCCAATGATAAGTATCCTTAGTAGAGTGAACGTGTTGTCAAATTAAAATTACTTTTAAGAAAGGAATGACAATTCTGCCATCTCACTATAATTTTAATGTGCAGTCAAAAAAAGGAAATTAACTACTTGTATGAGGTGTTTACCAAAATATACAGCTATGATTTTTGGTTATTGAAGCTAGGTTTTTGAAGTATGCTGCGTTTAATCTATAGCTATTTTTCTTCAAGAATGCAATGGATGCTAGTTGTTTTAGGCATTTAATCTATGAGTTCAAAGTATGAGGCTTTTACAGTATCATTATGCTACATTAATTAGCCCTTTAGGACCATTACAAATTCTTTAGTGAAACATATTTATCTTTTTAGTTCACTCTAGATTTAAAATATATGCAATGTTTTCTTTTAGAACAAGAAGTAAGGATATCTTTTTAGTGGTTTTAAAATTTCTCAGTTCTTATGGACATAGGGGCTGATTCAGAGTTGCACTTACACCTTTTTTTAGGTGTAAATGTAGACCTGAGCAATACCATGTTGAAATGCAAGGGGAGGCAAATTTTCATTGTGAAACCAGAATTAGAATTAAAAGGTGAAGATTCTTAGCTCACCTCTGTTTTACAGAATAAACATAAAGCTATGCAGTATTTGAGTTCTATGTGTAAAAGCAAAGTATTTTCCCGGCATGCAAAATATTTTAAATTAATTAACACCCTTTACTTTGAAAAATGGTTTAGCCGAGCTGTACACTGGCGTCTTTATTACTCCATAGTGTGACTCCACTGAGGCTGTTGTAAATTATGTCCAGAATTTCCGAGTAATAAAGCACTGGGAGGTCTGATGTAATTATTATTATGTCGTTATTATTGTTATTATTAATTATAATTTAAGAAACTGATCTATTATATATATAAAAAAATCAAATAAACATAACATTTGAGCAAAAGTTCCTCTCTTTCTCATGTAAGTCTAAGTTTAATTTACCTATTTTTACACAGAACCCAATGAAATTGAAAACATTAGGTGTATATTGATTCAAATGCATCATTAAATACTATATTTAAATGTAGATTGTTTATATTTAACAAGTCATCTTTAATTGAGATATATATTTATATCTTACATTTAACAATGTATTAATACAGTCAGATCTAGGGAACTGTAATGAACTACACTGATAGCAGCCACTGGGGTTGACCCATAGTTTGAGAGTAAGGGCAAATCAGATGCAAGTGTAGATCTAGGCAAAACCATGTTGAACTTAAGGGGGAGGCAAATTTAAGATATGAAGACAGAATTAGAGTTGAAAGGTGAAGCTTCCAAGCTGAATTCTATTTTACACATTAAACGTAAAGCTATGCAGTAAGTAAATTTAATGTGCAAAATGAAGTTTCCATGTATGCAAAAAATAAAAATGTAAATTCATTTGCACCCCTCCTGCAACATGTTTTTTCTCAAGTGCTCACTTGCACTATTACTACTACACTACTAAAAAGGTGTAAGCGCAGGTTTGGATCAGCACTACTATGTGGTGCTAATTTATACCTACTTGCTATAACATATTCATCTCATCACGACATCTCTATGCAACATATATTGGATTAACAAGGCCAGAGTTTTATATTTTAAATAAAACATATTAGTGAATAAAAATAACATTACATCAGGAACCAAAATATTTTATTAACATTTTTTCCTTTCATGGAGGAAAATTTTTGTTTACCTTTTAGTAACTACAAAGAGCAATCTGAGAATTTATCACTAATCTAACAGTGTCTGGGTAATACTATGTAAATGCTAAATGCAGAAGGCCATATCCAGTGAGATGTACCTATATAATAATATTTACAAACACAATTTTATCAAATCCGTTAAACAATTATTATTTCAGAATTTTCTGTAATATTTATGACTTTAAAAATAGTGGTGTCATTCTTTGATCTTGATATGTCAGCTTCCATTATATAAATTAAATTCCCCAACATAGTAGCAGCTAATGGGTTCAGATTTGTAGTAAGAATTGACCTCTCCCTTTACTTTGAGCATAAATATGCAATAGGGCACTGTACAAGGTTTTGCTTCTGTGCTGAACACACAATTGTTAATTATTTGGCGTGAAAAAAAAAAATAGCTGACTAAAAAGAACGCACATCACACTACATTATATTTTCTATGAAGCTCTGTGGACTATGCTGTTTTATGTTTCTTATTGTAAATATATTAGTCACAATATAGAGGGAATCATTTACTTACTTATTTACTAGAAGAAACTTATGTTTTTATGCTACTGGAAAATCAGAATATTAGTTATGAGGAACTGTTATCATTTAATGTAAATGTTGACAGAACTAGATATTTTAAATAGAAAATTTGATACTAAATACGATTACTTAAAAAGTATTGTGAATGTAAACATCTATAAAATCATATATTATAAAAAAACTGTAATGTAAATAATATAGTAAAGTAAATGCAAATAATGTTCTGCTATTATTCTATTGGTGTTTTTTTTTTCTTTAAAGGCACACTGATCCTACACTCTCTCTGCCTATAACTATTAACCATTTCCTAAATTGCCCTTAATGGTGAGACAGTCCATTGTATATTATGGCAGTGTTTCTATTTTTCTATCCCATAGTCTTTACAAATACCTTTTATACATTTTTGCAGTACAATAAAGTTCATACAGTAGCATATATATTTATAAATTTGAATGACTAAAAATAAATATTATGCATTCCATAGTTCTATTCATTCAATGTCACCAAAATATTTGCCCTAAGCGTTAATTATTATTGTGGAAAATTATATACTATTCAACATTATTTTACTTGTGCAAAGAATGTCAGCTAGAATGAGTAGCCGAACAAGTGAAATAAAGAGTTAATTTGAATATATGATTGATTGATTGCCTTAGCTTGGGTTGTGCTTGCTTTTAAAGGTTGTGTGCAGATAAGCACAGGGGAAAAACATTGCATATTGTACTTGTTGAATTTATGTTTAGTTGTGTAATGCCTCAAGGGGATATACTATACTTTCAATATATGACAAAGTTTCAGAGTATTATTAACTGTTTAATTACTTTCTAACCGTCCCTTTTGCAAAACTATTTTTAGTAAATAATTGAAGTACTAAATCTCTTTGTATAACATTATGGGACTTATCCGGAGTTCCACTTACACCCTTCTTTAAAGGTAAAACAGGTGCAAGTGTATACCTAAACCAAACTATATTACAATCTGAGGGGTGCAAATGAATTTTAATTCTTTTGTCATGCAAAAAAACAAAATACTTTCCATATTAGCACATAAGGGCCATATGCAGACTCCCGAATGTATAACATATACATCCGGAGTTTAACATTTTTTAATACTGCGCATGCGCAGTAAATTTATAACATAATCTACGTTTCTTACGTATATGCGGTCTTTAAGGCCCATAGAACTCACATATCATATAGCCTTGCTTTTAATCTGTTAATTAGATTTGAGCAAGGAAACATATCACATCTCAACTCTAATTCTGTTTTACAGTTTAGAGTTCAGCATGGTATTGGTCAGGTCTACACTTGCACATATTTTACCCTTACTCAAACTCTGGATTAGCCCCTTCGAATTTTGCAACCAAAACTATTATTGGAATTTCCCCTCCCTCTCAAATATGTGGCAGGTGATTTAGTAGTTGTGTAATGGAATTGTTATGTTATAAAGAGACTTTCAAATTCGCTGGAATTCATGTGTATATTAAATAAAGGGTCATCCAGAAGTATGTATGAAATCCAGTTTTGCCATATAACATTTAGGGGCTGATTCAGAGCTGCACTTCCACCTTTTTTTAGGTGCAAGTGTAGACCTGAGCAATACCATGTTGAATTGCAAGGGGAGCCAGCTTTAAATTGTAAAACCAGAAATAAAATTAGGAGGTGAAGTTTCTTAGCTCAACTCTATTTTATAGAATAAACATAAAACTATGCAGTATTTTAGTTCTATGTGTAAAAGTAAAGTACTTTCCCTGCATGCAAAATTTTTTACATTAATTAACACTCCTTACTTTGAAAAATGGTTTAGCCGAGCTGTACACTTCCACCTAAAAAAAAAAAGGTGTAAGTGCATATCTGAATCGGCCCCTTCATCTTTTTTTTCCCCCCTAACGAATTTTATCATTGTATTTAGTTCTATCTGGCCACCCTCTGCCTTGACATTAGGGACCCCTCCACTTTATAAGCTGCTAGTCCTTGAAGTTAAGTTTCTTTTATATTTGCAAGGAATGATCCATAGCTACACTTACACTTTTATTTAGGTGCAAGTGTAGACCTGAGTAATACCATGCTGATCTGCAAGGGGGCAGATTTATATTGTGAAAGCAGAATTAGCATTGAGAGGAGAAGTTTCCATTTTTCAATATGAGGGGGGCTAATTAATTTTGTTTCTTTTGCATGCAGGGGAAATACTTAAATGTTGCAAATAGAATTCACATACTGCATATATTTATGTTTAATCTATAATTTAGGGTTGAGCTAAGAAACTTCACTTCTCAACTTTAACTCAATTTAACAATTTACATTTGCCC
>WWET01000157.1:269516-303289 GCA_011038615.1 Limnodynastes dumerilii | reverse complement strand
CCTTGCAGTTCATCATGGTATTGCTCAGGTCTACACTATGAATCAGCCCCTTAATTTGCCTTCCCTTACCAAGGGCTACATTTGCACCTGTTTTGCACTGACTCTCAAAGACCCTGATTCAGAGTTTAAAGATAAAAGAGGAAAATTACTCCTGGGCAAAACCATGATGATTTCAGGGGAGTCAAATTTAATCTGCTGCAAACAGTATTATAATTGAGCGGTGATGTTTCCCAGCCCAAAACACAGTAAAAGTGAAGCTGGTCAGTATCTATGTGCAATAAGCAAAAGCAAAGTATTCTCCATGCATGCAAAGAATAAAATGAATTTGAACCCCCTGGAATCAACATGGTTTTGCCCAGTTGTAGCTTTCCTCTCTTATTTGCAAACTCTGAATCTGGTCCAGAATAGAGGAATCAACCCCTTTATCTAAACCTCTGTGTGCTTGAATCAGGAAAATAAAGGTAGTCACTGGCTGTTAATTTGTCTATCCAAGTGGGAAAGGTTAATTTGCTGGTCGGGTCTGGTCCAGTTATGCTGCTTTGTCTAAGAATGAAGGAAAATATTAAAGTCTGCAGCAACTGAAATTCACCTATGTAGCAAGGCTCAGGATCAGCATCTCTAAAGCTGGTCATACACTAGGCGATTATCGGCCCGATTTCGCAATTATCGGGTATTCGGGCAAATAATCGCTCTAGTGTATGGTACAGATCAATTTTTTAAACGTCAAATAAACGCACCAGAAACGCTCTTTTTGATCTTTTGAAATGTTTGATTTAAATCGGGAGAAAGCTCCCGATATTTTAAGGGAGCCAATCAGCAAGCTGAATGGCTCCCTATTGTTCAGAGCTGCTTCTGCTGCTTTATATCTATGTACAAAGCTGCTCTGATAGCTGTGAAGGTATACTTTACAGCTGTCAGAGCAGCAGAGTACATAGATATACAGAAGCGGCTATTGCAGGAGTAGTACAGACAGGGATCAGCCAAAACCGCGGCTTCGGCTGATTCTTATCTGTATTATGCATGCAATAGCCGCTGCTGTATACCTATGTGCTATGCTGCTCTGACAGCTTTAAATTATACCTGCACAGTTGTCAGAGCAGCTTTGTACATAGATATAAAGCAGCAGCAGTAACAGAGAGCACTGCCCGCTCCCCTCTTCTGCAAGGATTATCGTTCCCAGCAGAGGAGGTGTATGGTGCCGATAACAGGACATTTCCCTTGTGGGAAATCGTCCCGTTTATCGGTCCACCCCCTGCTGGGACCGATAATCGTTTTAGTGTATGGCCAGCTTTAGGATATAAAAAGCAGCAGCAGTAACAGAAAGCACTGCCCGCTCCCCTCTTCTGCAAGGATTATCGTTCCCAGCAGAGGAGGTGTATGGTGCCGATAACAGGACATTTCCCTTGTGGGAAATTGTCCCGTTTATCAGCTCACCCCCCGCTGGGACAGATAATCATCCTAGTGTATGGCCAGCTTAAGTCAGTGGCGTACCTGCTGAGGGTAAAGGTGTGGAAGCTTCCTTTCATAATCCAACCCTGGTCAGGGCACTTTTACAATCAGTAAACTTGTTCGTTTTGAAAACAATGTGTTGTCAATCTGATTGGCAACCTGAATCACAGTGATTCCGCCCTTCAAATAGACCCTTCATTAGTTAATTACAAGCACCAGTGGCAAACACAGGATTTTGAAAGGGGGGTTTCCAATATGTGTAATACATGTGGGGTATATGAGCATATTTCCCAACATTTTGGAGCTCGAAAACAGGACAAATAAGCTCTGTCCCGTTTAAGCTATGCTCATAAATGCCAGCAAGCCTACACTCACCGCAGAGACTTTGAGAAAGGACCCTAAGCTATGCTCCTGCCCCGCCCCCACCGTCATACCGCACAGTGTAAAAATGACCCCTAGCCTGTGAGTGTGTGTGTTATTGATTTAGACTGTAATGCGGCAAAGGTTGAAGTACTGTTTAAAATTGTAAAGCGCTAATTAAGATGATGTTAAAAAAATATATGTAAAATGATAATACTGATAATATGGTCATAATATTTGACTGCCCAAATATCTAAGACATCCAATAGCGTTCTTTGTGAAAGCAGGAAGTTTATAATGTAGATTTAATAAGAATAAAATTTTAATAAATCTACATTAAAGAATTGCATTGTTATTGTCTGTAATAAGTCCTGTTTTTGATATTTTTTTAGGTACCGTAATTTATAAGTTACTTTGTTCACACAGTAAAATAGAAGTTTTTGTATTGCAGGAACAGATCTAATAGCAAGTATACAATGCCGTAGTAGAGCACATTACACAATGGAATAAGAGCTTATGTCAGTACATAAGCACTGTTGAATTTGTTGACACATTTACCATTCCCACCTGCAGCACAGGCCAGGACCATCTTCCTCCATGTCAGTCTACCTCACATGGCAGATAGGCCACGCCCCTTTCGCGGCACCTGCTAAGCCATGCCCCTTTTTCGAAAATGTTTTCCTTTTTTTTTTTCCACATTTTAAAATTTTTTTTTTTTCAGTTTTCAATCTGGGGGGTTTCTGGGCAACCAAAAACCCCCCTGGGTGCGCCACTGAGCAGAGTACCAAAATTGCAGCGCATTTAAGAACACATTTCTAACATTAAGGGAACACAGGGAACACATGATTCATAGCTGTAAGCACCACAGAAGCAGAGGCTATTCAAATTGACAGCAAAAAATAATAATAATAGTAGTAGTTAAATGCAAATCTGTTACAATCCTGTCAGACAGCTTCTTATATACCCCTTCATCTGATCCTGTGCGTTTTCAGGTCATGTAAAGTAAGTTTCTGATCAAGTATGCCTATTATGGCATGCAGTGACCACAAGCCTGCTCTTGTGAGCAAAACTAATTGTCTTTTGTCTATTGATCTAATTAGCACAGACCCAATATCTTCTTGGTGCCACCTCCTTATCATAAACGCCTGCATAACACCTCCTCACTGTCCCATTCATTGTTCCAAACCTCTTGGTTACTTGCTCACCCCTTGATAAGCACCTTGGTCTGTCCTTGTCCCTCCTATACTGTACAACTCATTAGGGAAACTGTCTGGAAAAACACCAGGGGGGCTGAGTCAGAGCTTCATTTACACCTTTTTTAAGCGCAAGTGTAGAACTGAGCAATACCATGTTGAACTACAAGGGGAGGGAAATTTACATAGTGAAAGCAGAATTAGAATTGAGAGGTGAAGTTTCTTAGCTCAATTCTAGTTTATAGAATAAACATAAAGATATGCAGTGTGTGAGTTCTATGTGTAAAATAAAGTATTTTCCTTGCATGCAAAAGATTTTAAATTAATTAACTCCCCCTACTTTACGAAATGGTTTAGCCAAGCTGTACACTTGCACCTAAAAAAAGGTGTGAGTGCAACTCTGAATCAGCCCCCAGGACTGATGTAAGAACAATGGTTATTAAATGCTTTAGATTAAATGGGAGACAGATTCATAATATAGCTATTTCATAATGCATTCATATAGATTATTATACCTGTAACTGACTGAAGAAAAGAGGGACAAGATTAAAGGGTTTAAAGATTAAATAGTTTTAATTACAGAGGCAAAAACAGGTTTTTCACACCATGTTAATGTTTCAAGTCACTGAAAGAAAGTGACACATGAAACAATGTATAATCCAGTGACATGTTTATAATTTTACCAAAACCTCTACTTTTTGGTCTAAACATTTTTAAAATTAATGTTTGTAATATATATATATATTAAAAAAAACAAACATACTGTTTAAACTAGGTTCGAAATTTCTATACTATATCTTTTAATGTTTTATCTTATTTTTATTGTAATATTGTATGTGCTTGTGTTGGACAAAATGTTTCATAATAAAAAAAATAATAATTGAAAATTACTTTTAAAAACCATGAACCTTTTAAACTGAGAATATATATTTACCTTTTGAACTTGATTCAGAGTTTTTTTTTTTCTTTTTTAAACAGCAGATGCGCAAATCCACTGCTCAAGCTGTGTAGAGTTTCGATATTTGCATCTCTGGATAGGATGCACTAAAATATGCAGATAAGCAGAGGTTGCAAGGTATAAATCCAGCAGCTAGTACAAGTTGCATGTTTCAAATGTTTGTTTTCTTATTCTCTAATTTACAATCAACAAACTCTAAAATATTTAGTACACACTTTTAAATAATGCCTGAGTAGAATGTCCATCAATACACTGATATTCAGGCGTACAAAAATCTATTAAACCCATAAAAACCTATTGTAAATTTTATGATGGATGTGTTTTGAATAGAAACATACAAATAGGACCAATTAATGCTTAAAAATTTGCCATCCACCCCAGGAAACCCGCGGCCAAACGGACATCATTTAATGTGGACCGAGTTATAAGATCTGATCCGATACCTACCTATTATACGGACATCACTGAGTGTGGTAAAATTTCAATTCACTTCTCCACTGCTTGATATAATTTAACAACTGATTGACTGAGCAATCAAGGGGGATTGTTACGAACTCTGAGGTCCATCTAATTATCGGTTGTGTTACTTTCTTGGAGGCTACACATTTCCCCCATCCCTATCAAGGGTTAAGCTTGGGTGCTTATTTCACTTTATTTAACATTCCTTGTGCATAAAGGTAGGATTAGTGAAATTGACTATTTAGATTTTGCCACCAAGATTGTGAATTTCTGTGCATATATTCATTTATTTTAGTGCTTTAGGTTGTGCCCTAGATTTTTTTTGTGAATATATTTAGGAGATTTGTATGATATAGTTATTAATAAATATATATCTAAATTTTAGCGCTGTTTGGTTTTATTATCAACACCAACAATATTGCTAATTGATAATCATAATTAATAGCGCTGTATTCCTTTCCGTTATAGTTATAAGGGACCCTGAGGGACTCCCATTAAAGGAGAAACACACACTCCTTTTACAGCAGCTTGTTTGGGGTAAGAGGTTCTTCTACCCCCTTTTTTTTTCATTTTTAAAATCACTGATATCAATACGCTGATATTCAGGCATATAAAAACCTATTGTAAATTGTATGATGGATGTGTTTTTAATACAAATAGGAACATTTAATGCTTAAAAAAATGACCTCTGTTTTACACTTTCACTGGAGCTGGATTAAAGTTTTAGGTAGAACCGCTTGCAGCACTAAACAGCCCCCTTTCTGATTTACATATAATGGAACACTTCATTCCTGTAGCACAGAGTGCATGGAAGCGAACTCAGGCGGATTGGCAGCCCTGTGACCTTCTTTCTGTGCTTGCTCCCATTCCTCTGCAGCTCTGCATCAAGTCCTTTGTGTTTATTACATTTATTATATGTTTTTTGCCTTATAGGTCCAAACTGGGAAGACTGGAGCAATGCTACAGAATCACAGGGTTGCCGACTTTTAAAAGATTCCCTCCGGGAGATGACTATCAATTACCCCTTACGGGGTTTCATAGGGATGGGGGTGGGGCTTAATGATGCAATTTGCTTCATCAAGTCCTTCCCTGTCCCTAGCAACACTAGTAAACTAGTGTTGCCAGGCAGGGGGGCAGGACTTGAGGCTGTGGTGTAATGGAAACGACAAGGCTCAAGTCCCTTGCGGGAGATTTGCCGACTCTCCCAGGATACCGGGAGAACTGCCCGAATTTCAGGGGTCTCCCGGACATTCCGGTAGAGTTGGCAACTATGCAGAATCATTCATAATGGCCACCAGTAATTGGCAGGCTAAATACTTGAATGATAACAAAAATAGCAGAATTAGTTATCTGAATTATGTTTTACAGTCGCTATATGAAATATATTTTTTTTGTATAGACTAATGCAACCCATCACCAAGAGCATGATAGAGCAACAACCATGTTATTTTCTGAAACTGTTCAACCAGATCTTCTTTAACTATAGCCTTTGTGGTTTTGTGTAAAAGGTCTATTTTCAGTATACTCTATGAGGTTTTTTCCCCTCTTGTGTTTGCAGACTGTGCTGCAGACCTTGACTTTTTAGATAAGGTCCCAAGGAAATGTATTTAAGCAGTAGCTCTTCTATAGTGTTATCTGGGTTTTGCATATCACACTAGTTTACAAGTAGCTTTGTCAGAGAGTGGCACAGAATTTTTTTTGCATTGCATAGATCTCCCTTATGTCCAGTGCCTACAGGTGTTTCTGACAATGGAAATAGAATTTTCTCATCTGCCAGGCTTTGAGACAGTAATTTACGTCATGCAGCATTGTATGCATGTTATTACCAAAGTCCTCAACTATATGCTATTTAACTTCATAATAAAACTAGAGGGAGGATGGATGATTCAACCACCCCCACATTTTCTTTGTGGCAGCTGCCAAGAGTATAACAGTCTCGGGCTCTTTGTTTAAGATGTCTTGAGCCCTTTTGATGCGCCTTTAATGCAAGAAGTGTGCTCAAGTCTGTAGGGTCAGTAGAACAGAGCCGTCAATAATCAGTTGCAAATATCAGGATAAAATCTTAACCCGTCCAGTTCTCTTCAATAGCAAAATAAATATAAGTGATCTGTATTTTCAATATGGTAAGCATTGCATCTTATAATAAATGGTGGTTGTTCAATCTCGTTATAGCCAGGTAAAATTAATTACTTAATAGTAACTATGGGGCTGATGCATACATTTTACAACGCAAGGCGTGGTGCAAATTGTTTGTATTTACTTGCCTTCAGAGAAATACTGGTTACGGTTTTAATGTAGTGTGATGCTCCTGGTTGCGGCTTGTGTTACAGCATAAACAACGGTATTACTAATAGAGGGAGTTCTGGCCGCTTGCAGTAAAATTAAAGGGCCAAATGTTAAATGAATGAAGACTCAGCTTCTGTGTTAGGGTAATAGCAGATACTAGGTCAGCCAGTGGAACAAAGAGAGCAGCGGATATGTGGCAACTCAACGCGTTTCTCCGCCTGAGGCGGTTTCATCAGGAGGTAAAGAGCAGGGAGGCCACACTTTTTTAATCTTGCTATTTGTTTATGACCCTATATCCCAGATGAGATTAGTTCTAGTGCTCCTACACTTCTTTTTCTATTTTGTTTTTTGACAAAGCTACATAAATGCATTTATCTAAATTCGCTTTGTAAAAGTATTATTCAAACAAATAATTTTAAGGTTTCTTTTTAAAGACATTGGCCAGATCCAGACCCACGCACACTTTATGTGCGTGCGGGGTCTGTAGTTACGCATCGTAGAGGGGAGTGCATGACCCCGGCCCATGTACGTGTCCAGAAGGCTAACTTAATCATTGCGACTACCCTGCCCCCACCCCCATTTAAATGCCTATACCCGTCTGTATGGCGGAGATACGGCACTCGTAAATGAAGGGTCATTCCCTTCAACGTACGTAACTTAGATACATACGTCTGTAGGCATGCTAGCGGAACATCTGGAGTGCGCATGCGCCGATGTTCCGAGATGGGACTTACACAAATGACTTGCATAAGTCCCTTGTTGGACTTAATTCTGGATACAGCCCATTGAGCCTGATCCAGACTTAATAACGACAGCCAATGTACACATGCGGCATGCGTAAGTCTGGCTGTGAGAACGCACTGCAAATGCGCATGGCAGATGTCACACAACTCTGATCATACAAATGTAACATACATAACTCGGTGCGAGAGGGCTTGACATCCCTAGACAATTATATACATTGTGGAGGGAGGGAGGCATTTAAATTGTACAGTGTGGCCTAGGGTAGGCAGCTACATACACCAAGGCGATGTGTATGACCAGAGATACCTATATTTCGCTGGCGTCCCTGCCACTCTTCCCTTCATGCTGTTCATTCCCTGCCCACTTATATGGACCCAGTAATTTTCATATTTTAATGTATATTAATAAAGCTATCTAATACTTTAGATTATTATCGATGAGGACCATAAGAGTGCACTCACCAGCCCCTATTTTCTTTTTCTTTCTCTGTTTAGTACCTTGACCAGAGATACGCAAGGAAAAGTTAAGGCAGGGTTCTGAACACGTAAGTTAGCTAAGTCTGGATCAGGCCCATAGGCCCGTATTCAGACCACCGGACGTATTGCATAAACGTCCAGTGTTTACCGAAATTGGATACCGCGCATGTGTAGTCATTTTTTTCCGTAATCTACGTATCTTTTTGCTACGTAGATTGAATATATGCAGTCTTAAAGACCACATCTACGCAATCTACGTAACGAAAAGATTACTACGCATGCGCAGTATACAATTTCGGTAAACACCGGACGTATATGCAATACGTCCTGTGGTCTGAATATGGGCCATAGTGCTTTATTTACTTACAGTAGCATTTTGAGCATTACTTACCTGAACCAGGATCGCTTTTCCTCGCAGCCAGCCAAGCAACTTTGCTGACGAAGTCCTGCGATGATGTTTGCAGACATCGCTGGTTCTCGCTTTGAAATGAAGACTGAATGAAGTCCTAGCGCATTGGTTGCCTTTTGGGACTTAGAATATTTCTAACCCCTTGGATGTCATTAATTCTTCAGAGATGGATGCGTCGTCCCAATCAGGTAAGTTTGAATTTTTATTTATTTATTCATTTATTTATTTATCCTAAATTATAGTATATTAGTTAATGTTTGTTTTTCTTACATGCATATACTGTATATTCTGTTGGTCTCCTCATATAAACCTCAATTTTATTCCCTCTAATAACAGTTCTTAAGGTGAGAAAAAGGGGGTATATGGGGAGACCGCTAGCGTTATTTTTTACTCTCGCTGAGAAACTCCACTTCGACAATTAGTCAATATAACAAAGTGCTGGCACACATTCAGAAGAATGGGCCGGGGGAAAGATGCAAAGTTTACAAAGATCGCCAAGAAAACAGTACTTTTCTGTGGCCGTCAATGATTTGTAAATATCTCAAAAATTCTTAGTTACATAGAGTCCATAGTAAGATTTAATTAAGTATACAATAAAATGTAAGGTCTATTGTACACATGAACTCGGGTACCTAAACTAAGAATTATCCATGAAATCATTTATACATTCAGGCTTCTACTTACTACATAAAGATATATAATAAATGTGGGTGCCCGCATAGAAAATCATTTGTGAAAAATCAGATTCCTCCAAGCCAGTTGCGAACTGGCTGGGATTTTGATCGCATATGCCTCGATGAGACATAGCAATCGATCCACGGAGCACTGAAAGCTCCGTGGTGCGAAAAGTAGTAAAAAAAAAATAAAAGTCCCCTACTCCATTCCCTAGTTCTAACCCTCCCCTCTTACTATCCTAACCCTAACCCTCCCTTCCTGGCAGCCTGATCCTAACCCTCCCTTAATTACAGCCTGACCCTAACCCACCATCTTCCACAGCCTGACCCTAACCCTTCCTCCCCTGCAGCCTGATCTTAACCCCCCCCTACCCTACACAAATAATTTACTCACCTGTCACCTGTCACGCATTGCGAAAGTGAATGGGTGAAGTATATCGAATGGCATACTCCCCCATTCATTAAAAAAATAAGTAGAAAAAGGAAAAGGAACTTTCGGATGTCCCATTTGCAGCAATAAGATTTTCTTAGCGGGGAGTGTAACCGATAATAAATTTATTCCTGCTATTTAAATTAAATGTTGTAAGTATTACCTAAAAGCAAGTATCTAAAAGTAAACATCCATGTTCTTTTACAAATACACATTTTATACATGCATAGAACCAATTTGGTATACTATTTACACCTTGAATTCTTAAATTGTGCATTCAAGTGTATAAAAGTTTAACAGGAAACAGGTATTTTTCAGGAAGCGGAACAAAAGAATTTAAATTCAAATGAGGATATGCATGTAATCTAAACAATATATTATTTTTGTTCAAAGAAATTTAATTTAATTTACTTTAATTAAAATCTTCTAAGTATGATAAACACAAAAAGCACTACATCTGTGGCAATGTGTTAGGTCATGAATTCCCAGACAGCGATTTTCCCCTAACAACATGAATAGAATGATAATTAGCATCATCATCATCTAAATAGTTTTGTAAAGTCTGGTAACTGAGAATTGCCTCCACAATGATGGTTTTCTTATTTCAGTGTGTTATCTAGGAATATAGTTAAAATCTATGGGCCTCGTGCAGAGTTGGGAACATGTAATGTTTTGGGTTTTTATTGCCATTTCTGCATGTTGTCACATGGCACATGTCTAGTGGCACACGCAAATGAGCATCATTCGTAAGCTTTTACAGTTTAGGTGTATAGCAACTTATGACCAAAGGGGTAATGGCCCAGATCCAGAGCTACATCCGCTGGCGTACTCACACTAGCCAGAGGCTTAAAAATCTATTTATTATGTACCGCGCAAATGCACGGCAGATGTTACAGCACGTAACTCTGAACGAACATACCATCCTAGTATCAAGAGCGTAACTACGGACGAAGGAGCGTGCCAGACATACGACACCTGTAATTACGCCTTGGAGGCGGGGTGAAGCATTTATGCTTAGGCGCATAAGTACGTGCAGTCATTACAGCCAGCAGGAGTTATGCTTTGGAAAGTTAAGGTAGGGTTTGGAAAGCGTAAAATGGCAAAAGTACATACGACCGAGGGGAGTGTCTAGGGGAGTGCATAGTCATTACGACAGCTTAAATACGCTACGCGTTGAAATGGAAAGGGAGCACAGTTCCCCTAATAATTTATTTGTTGGAGTCACCTGCCCATTTCAATCACATATGAACAGCATGTAATAGGAAGGAGGGAAGATGGTTCTGTACAGTGCCATTTATCTAAGTGCACCACAGAGCATGACCACCCTCTGTGCTTTTCTTCTCAGCGATGGCTACAGCTTGAATCTTCTGCTCTTCTGTGCATGCACAGTAGATTGAAAGACCGCCTATACGCAATCTACGTAACGAAAAGTTACGGAGATTGCGTAAAAAAAGATACTACGCATGCGCAGTATCAAATATCGGGAAACACCGGACGTATATGCAACAAGTCCGGTGTTGTGAATCCGGGCCAATAATACTAATAATGACCCAGATCCTGACCTACGTACGCTAGCGATGTTACGCTAGCCGCTGATGTAAAATCGCTACTTTGTATTTACTGCGCATGTGTGTGGCAGATGATACGCCATGTAACGCTGAACGTATGTACCATCCACGTAACTACGAACGAAGGGGTAGGGGCACCAAATGACAGCTGTAGTTACGCTTTGTAGGCGGAGGGAGGCATTTAAATTGGACAGTATGGGCCGGGTTAGGCCGTAACGTACGTAAATCCATGACGTACATCACGGATCAACGCTTTAAAAAGTTAAGGTAGGGTTTGGGAAGGGTAAAACGACCAAAGTACGTACGAGCAAGGGGATTGGCTAGAGGAGTGCCTAGAAAATACGCTGTGTGATGAAATGTAACAAGCACTTAGGTCTGGATCTTCCCAATACTACTACTACTACTACTACTACTACTAATAATAATAATAATAAAAATAAAAATAAATAATAAATAAAAATTAGAGATAGCCAGGTGTGTCTATTAATCAAGGATAATAACCAGATGCTATACACTTGAAGCTTCCTCCTGATCTAGAGGTAAGAATTAGTGCGGAAAAAATATTGTTTTTTTCATTAAGTAAAAAAAAAATATTTGTTTGTTCTGCCAAGACTACTATAACCCGCTGCAGGCCATGTTTCACTATTCTGTTATGTCTAGACAATGTCAAATTAGAACACAGTCAGACCTTCAGCCTTTCACCTCTGTAGAACATTCATATTAAACAGAAAAACAATAGCCTTGAGGAAGAGTTGTAGATATTTTCCTTCTTTGGCTGTAATCCAAATTATGACTGAGTTTGATTGTTGACACTGTTGAAGTGGTTGTTAATATTGTATTTTTAATCAGTTTACTCGGCTCAACGAATACAGGCACCACAGTGACTCAAAATTTGAACCTGCCAAAAGAATTGACATCAGGGAGAATCTACTGCATGTTATTGATGCCAACATCAGTATTGCACCATTTGGAGCTCCTTCAAACGTTTTAGCAGAAGACAATAATGGCCTAGAGATGACCCATGGATCAAGCACTGTGATTCACCTTCAGTGTCACTTTCTTTCACCTATTCAGTGTGCATCATGAAGTCTGAAGACTTCAATGGAGAGTTAATGAAAAAAATTGTAGTAGGGGTTGGCTAATATAAAGAGCTTTTGCTCATCTATTTATGTCTATCCACACACAACATAGAAATTGATGGCAGATAAGAGCCGCATGGCCCATTCAGTCTGCCCAGTTGTTTATTTAAACTATACTGACCCTAGACCCTAATTTACCCTTACTTTAGTTTGAGATTTAGGATATCCTCATATTTATCCCAAGCATGTTTACACTGTTCTACTGTGTTCTACTGTGTTAGCCTCAACCACTTCAGATGGGAGCCTATTCCACGTATCTATTAAACTTTCAGTGAAGTAATTTTTCACATATTTCTTTTGGATCTACCACCCTCCAGTTTTAATGCATGACCTCGTGTTCTATTACACCTCTTTCTATGAAAAATGCCGCCTCCTCTAGCCGGTCACAACCCTTGATATATGTGAAAGCTGCTATCATGTCCCCCCTCTCCCTTCTCTGCTCCAGGCTATACATGTTTAGTTCCTCTAGACTCTCTTGGTATGATGTGTGACACAGGCCATGGACCATTTTAGTTGCTCTTCTTTGCACAGTCTCTAATGTATTCATGTCATTCTGGAGATATGGCCTCCAGAACCAGTATTCTAGGTGAAGGCATACCAACGATCTATACAACCTTCTATAATTATATTACACATTTATATATGCATATATATTATTTTAATACATATTGCTTTAAGACATATACAGTTTGTGTGCTAGTATATAATATATACCACGCACATACCATTGTCCATATAAATAACTTTTGGTATGGTTTTTAGTTTACAATAAATTTGTTGAACTCTTCCTTTTATGTATATTTATTGTTTAATAATAATTATAAGATAATAGTAATGGACCTGCTAAATAATTATAAAATAGAATTAGAAATGTGTTTATTCATCTGTTACATCACATTTATCTATTTATGAATGCTCTGTTGCATCTATTTGAAGGTCACCCGTGTGAATAAGAATGGAGATAGCAGGTACATTTTTTTGGTAAGGTGAGCTAAATATAACCCAGATTCTGCAGATGAATTTAAACATTTGCTTTTGATTTAAAGTATGATTCAACCTAATTGATATCAAGTTATGTATTTTAGGGCTTTTGATGGGAATCTGCAAAGCACCTATATGCAAATTTAAACAAGATATCACAAGTGAAATTTAAATATTAGATAAATAATTAAAAGACAGTAGCTGATAATAGTATATCCTAAAGCTGATTAATATTTAATGTTTCATATCTCTTAACTTGCTATATTCTCTCATGGTTTTTCCAATGCATAAAAATAGCTTTTGGCCCATCCGTCTTTGTGGGCATCTAACTGCACTGCGCTAATGGGACAGCGGGTTCCAAGATATTTAAATGAGAATTTTGTTTCCTCATTTAAATAGACGCAGTTGCCTGTGAATCCTTGAAGAGCTTACCCCATCTCATGGAATAGTGTAAGTAATGTGTAAGGTCGTGTACATATTTTTTCACTTTAAATTAATTTAATTTTTTTTTTTTTTTTTTTATATATATGCCAGCATAGCAGCAGAATACCACGACTATACGCTGGCATTAATGTAGCTGAATAAAAAAGCATTTGCAAATGCAAGCATTAAAAGCCCCATTTAAGAGCATTTGAAACTTTCAGAGGCTGCAGCTGTGTTCAAGCCGCAGCCTCTGCAAATACAACACCGGCTGAACAGAACATACAACAAGCGTATTCCGCTTGCACATTTAACTCCAAAGCAGGTCTCACATGCGTAATTCAATTCACCCACTCATGGGCAGATGGAGTGAAATGTCTCAGTCTAAAGCGAGTATATGGTCCTATTTCAAAGGTCTTTCCCAGCAACTTAATTTAAATTTAAATGTACAAATAGGTTTGAGAGGTGCCTCTCCTAAATGACTTTAACATTAAGCTGTCCAGTTTTTATGTGGAATAAACAAAAGCATTGTATTTTCCTGCAATATAAAAGTGCAATTAATCTCACAGTGTTGAAGGTCAAGAAAAAAATAAACACTAAAAATAAAGGTGGTCCCACCAAAATGTCAGTAAGTACAGAATAATTACATGTTGTACAGAACAAATTTTTAGGAGTTCTTTTTTCAGTATTGTTGCTAGCAATTGACACAGGTATCGCAAATTAAGCCACTCATTTGTGTGTCAAGCAATAGATTAAAAACACCTGAAGTACAGAGGTAAGCATGAAAGAGAAGGAAAAGAGGCATGCTCTGTTACAGGTTCTAGTATTCTATATATATTTGACACATTACACAAATACAAATAAAGGAATGCACTTTATTTTTATATTTTTTATTATATTAGTATGCTGTACTTGTACAATACAATTTCAGGGTTACTTTGGAAATTTAGAAGCAGCTAGCTTTTCCCCCCCAGCTTATTCAAGTGATTTGTTAGGACAGTCAGAGCTTCATTTTAGAAACATGGTAAAGAGTGAAATTGTGCACCTGGCTGGTGTATTGAAGAGAGTGAGAATGTATTAGCTGGTATTTGTATATGAAAGGGCTGCACACTTTATTTTAGGTGTAAGTTTAGAATTGAGCAATACCATGTAGAACTGCAAGGGGAGATAAATTTAAACTGAGGGGTTCAACTCTAATTTATATATTAAACCTAAAACTAGGCACTATTTGAGAAGAATTCAAATTAATTAGTACCCCTTACTTTGCAAAATGGTTTAGCTGAGCTGTACACTTTCAACTAGTTTGCCCTTACTCTCGAACTACTCTGGATTAGCCCCGTAATGTTTAAATTGTGCCCCACATATTTTTGTGCCTTATGAATCTTGATCTGTTTTCCTATCTTTTCTCCTCTTATCTTTAGATATATTGCAAAGAGGCATTACACAAGCCCAAGTCTTTAATAAAGAAAAACCCACAACAACCAGATCAACCCAAAATCAAAGTAAACATATAGCCCAATTATTATAGCATTATATGGATAATTAGAGACTAGGCTCCAACAGACCTTCAAGTCTGCTAGACATATTAAGGTTCCAAACCTTATTTTTATCTGTTAAATTTACCTGTGCAGCAATGATAAGTTTAAATTTGTATTTCATAATAAAATAAATTAAATATAAAAATGCGCTAATGAATAGGCAAGTCTAGATACCAGAGTAGGTGTCAGGGGAGTGGAACTAAACCAATTATCTGGCTTTTTATTGCATATAACCTTAATATGGCTGTAACCAGGTATTTGAAATCGTATTAAATCACCCTTACCGTGTCCTAAAACTCAGCATTATATACATAATTGTATCATATGGCAAAATCTAAAGTAAAAATGTAATTACACTACACTAGTACAGGAACTTATAAATACCAAGGATTCTAGAAGACAACAGATTCATGTCCAGTCTAATACAAAATGCAATGGAATGTCCAGCAATACACCACCACACTCATCATTATAATCATAGTAAAGAATAAATACTTACCTGCCTTGCAGACCTGTTTTGCTGGAACTGCTGTAGCATGTGGTGTTCTGCTGCTGGGTAGTTTTACCACCATTTCTCTGACCACCACTGACAACAGTTGTCTCTTTCTGAGAGGACCAGCAATTACTGCTCACTGATTGGGCTAGTTATAGCATGTGACCTGTACAAGTTTTTCTAAAGTTTTGCTACCAAAGTAGACGTGAGGAGAACTATAATTCCCAGAATAAGAGAAGCCTGAGCTGACAGACAGCAATCAAAGGGTACAACATACAATCATGCAAAATGGCAGTTTTGTCCAAATTAATATCAGATCCAAGGAGCATGACAATGCTGAGTCAGTCAAAGCCTCGAATTGTATGAATTTTAACTCAGATTTATCCATCTAAAGTCGATGCTCTCAAATCCATATTTTGTTTTATTTGTTATCTGCTTGTGTTTTTTTTTATCTTGTTAGTTTTTTTTCTGTTACTTCTGTTATTATTAATGTTAATGATTCATATTTCACTATTATTTTCTATTAGCGTATTTATACATAGGTCAGAGACAGATCAAAATAATAGCAGTGATTAAAGAAGAGGGAACAATATAAAAGTTATTCAGTACAGTATAAAGGGTTCGGTAAAATTAAAAAATATTTATGAAATACGTTATGTATTATATAAACATCATGACTAAACAATTGCCAGTTGTAGCAGTTATATCCAAACAAAAATAACATTAAAACCTGGAGGCAGGACCGGTGGCACACCCAGGGGGGGGTTCTGGTTTCTGGTATATTTTCTGGAATATTTTTTAAAAAGCCAATAAAAAGGAAAAAGGGACATGGCTTAGCGAGCTGGATTTAAAAAGGGGGCGTGGCTTCACAAGTAAGCATGAGAAACCCCACCACAGGGCTGGAAAGTATAGAGAGAGAGAGAGAGAGAGAGAGAGAGAAGGAGAAGGAGAAGGAGAAAAGAGGAACTACCAGACTGGCACAGATGCTGAAATAATGGTCAATTTAATTCCAACCTTTCAGGGGAAAGCCTCCCCTATCATCAAGGACAAAAAATCTCTATTTGCAACATTTTCCTTCAGTGCACCCCAGCAAGTTTAGGTTTGGTTTTTCTGGCGTGTCGGTCTTTGCTTTCTATATATATTATACACATAATGGAGGTTGCTCAAATCAGTTTATAAGGTAATATGGAGCAGGTGCTGCAAGGTAAGGGGACTTTACACAAACACAAAAAGACACCCCAGCACTCTTGCAATTACCCAGCATCAAATTATAACTTTATATCTTTAAAATAAAAGTCAGAGAATTCGTTATTTACATCTACAGATATATGATAAGCCTCCAGCCACTTACAAGGCTTCTCTGTTTTGGTCCTAACTCTAATACTGTCAGAGTCCCAACTTTGATATTTGATATATCATGTATTTTTCAACATTTCAGCGCACAGTAATTTAACACCACACCTCTAAAACCATCTATGTTACCGTTAGGAAAACAACAGTGGCAGCTATCACACCCTAGTTCCAAGGCTAGGAATTGCAATTTTGTGTGTATAAGAAACTAGAGAAAAAGTGCCAGTTAGTATGGTAAAAGTTGTAAAGTTTGTCATTGTAAAAACACTCACATATACTTCCCACAACAAAAACTCATGCAATGCAAAGGTAACAGACCAGACAGAATTTGAGATTAAAAATAAATCCTTTTACTGAAATAAAATGTAAAAAGTAATTTCCAAGTGAATATAAATATAAAATCCAATAGAGCAGTAAAGCTGTAGCAGGTATATCACACCTCTGTATCTATATAATACATAATACAAGCACCTACTTTTTGATTGAAAGACTGAACTCTGTGAATTTAACTGCAAACAGGTACCCCTCTTGGAAATTACATTTGAAATTTCAGTAAAAGGAGATATATGGGTCTGGGATTGGCACATACTATAAAATAATGGGATATATTATGGGTCTGGCTATTGCTCATACTATAAAATAAATAGGATATAATAGGGGTATGGGAATGGTATACTATATATACTGTATATAGTGTGCCATTCCCAAAACCTTATATATACCCCATATATTATAGTATGTGCCATAACTAGATGCCTAACCTATCGCCATATGTACTTTATGTAGTGTGCATTGTCCAGACACCTAATATACCCCGCATGTATTACACGCATTGGAAACCCTCCTTTCAAAATCCTGCATTTGCCACAGACAACAGACACAAAACACATTCATGAATCCTCTCCATACCCTTAGAAATTAATAAATTAATATATTTCTAGGGTTATTATGGCACAGAGCACTTTCTTTATTGCTTGACTTTAAAGGAAGTGAATGGTATCTAACTCTTTTCAAACAGGACCCCAATATATCAGGATCTAGCCCAGTGGTTCCCAAACCAGTCCTCATGGCTCCCCAACAGTGCATGTTTTCCAGATCTCCCTACAGAACAAGGTATATAATTATACCACCTCTTTTAAACAGTCAATAATGAACACACCTGTGCTCCAGCAAGGAGATCTGGAAAACTTGTACTGTTGGGGAGCCTGATCTAGCCAATGAGCAGCTCAACCTAAGACACCAGCAGGTATAATAGCACTTTTTGATAAAACTGTCTTGATAAGAAATTAAAAATAAACCTGTCCAAACAAGCTTACAATCTAAAAGGCCTGTGAAACAATTGAAGCTACTAGCCTGAACTGAGGTTGCAGTCCCCGGTTAGAAAGTTTTGTTTCTGAAATAGGGACATCCGAAAATTCCTTTTCGGATGTTCCTATTTCGAATACCCCCCAGTTTATAATTTTTCTTTTCAGAATGGGTGAGTATGCCAGAAACGCCTCCACTGCTGCTACCGCAGGACCCGCACCATGGGAAAGGTGAGTATCCTCTCCATGGTTAGGGTTAGGCTGCGGGAGAAGGAGGTTTAGGGTCAGGCTGCAGGAGAGAGGGGGTTAGGCTCAGGCTGTGGGAGATGGAGGGTTAGGGTGAGTCTGCAGGGGAGGGAGGGTTAGGGTCAAGCAGCAGGAGATGGGGGGTTAGGGTCAGGCTGCAGGGAAGGGAGAATTAGGGTCAGGCTGCGGGAGATAGGGGGGTTAGGGTCAGGCTGTGGGGAAGGGAGGGTTAGTGTCAGGCTGCAGGGAAGGTAAGGTTAGGGTAATGGAAGGGGAGGGTTAGGATTTGAATTAGGGGAAGGGTTGGGGTAGTTTTTTGCCTTACCTTTCGTGCACCGTGGATCGATGGCTATACCTCATTGAGGCATATGCAATCGAAACCCCAGCCAGTTCGAAACTGGCTAGGAGAAAACGGCCCTATCGAAATAGAGCCGTTCTTACCAGAGACCCACACCCCCGAACTGTATGCAAACATCATCAGCCACACCTGCCAGTTTTATACATGTACTTGTCATGTGGTATGATTGGAATGGGAAGAGCCAGATGAAATAGTTGTGTACTAGGCATTGGTGCAAGTCCCCAGACCGATGCCTGTCATTACAAAGTGGGGTCAGCGGAAAGTTGCTTTTCGGCTGTCTCTATTTTGAATGTCAGCCATTTTAGAATTTTTTTTTTATGAATGGGTGAGTATACGATTTGCTATATTTCATTATTGGAAGTGCCGCCGCCTGACCACCGGAGAGGTTAAGGTTAGGCTGCGGGGGGGACGGACTTAAGGTTATGTTGCGGGGGGGGGTTGGACTTAGGGTTAGGCTGTGGGGGGAGAGAGACTTAGGGTTATGCTGCTGGGGGGGAGGATTAGTGTTAGGGAGTGGGTAGGGGATAGAATAGTTACTTACCTTTCGGAGCACAGTGTTCGGTGCACCAGGGATGGGAGTTTGCATCGCTTATCAGGAGATGCTGTAATACAGGGTTCCCCAACCTCAGTCTCAGGGACCACTAACAGTCCATATTTTCTAGGTTTCCTTAAAGAATCACAAGTGATATAATGAGCAGCACCTGTGGAGCTTTTAAAATGTGACAGTTAGTAATGAACACACCTGTGCTCCAGCAGTGAGACCTGGAACACATGCACTGTTAGTGGTCCCTGAGGACCGAGGTTGGGGAACACTGCTGTAATAGACACGTGTTCAAATTCCAAAAGCTTTGTCCTTTTGCTAAATTTTAATGAATCGATGGGGATGGAGATCACTTAGATAACATTTACTTATTTGTAGTTAAAACTTTAAGGTGAAAAAAAATAAAGGTATAGACCTCCAAATGAGAAAAGGGAACAGTAAGTGGCATAACTACTGTGGGTGCAGGAGGTGCAACTGCTATGAGGCCTGGAGACAAGGAGGGTCTATGGCAACCACCCCTTACCAGCAGCCGCTGGCAGTGTCTTCTGTGAGTGCACAATGGGTGGCTGCCACAGTCTTTTAGCAGCTGCACAGCCTTTAGAGAACAGCCCTAAGCTGTCAGGTGCTGAGCGAAAGCTGTCCACTGCATGGAGTGGGGGGACGGAGAAGGGGGGGTGGTTGGTGGTCTTGTTATGGGGCCCATGTTTCTCTAGGTCCGACCCTAAAGATGGTAGAAATACACAAAGCTGTTACAGGAAATAGGCTAAAGGATAAAGGATGAGATCCTTAGATCTGATTTTGCAGATAGAAAAATCCATAATCATCCACTCATCCATCCATCAGTCAATCACTTCACTAAGCTCTTCCCTCACTCGCACACACTTCTGACCCCTTGTTCTGACAGATCATAAGTCTGGCTTGGTACGCAGTATGATATCATGCTGACACTGTACCTTGTAATACTGAGCCCTGTCCACTTGTGATTGCAACCCTACCCACTGCTAGAAATTGAGAATGTTGTTGCCACTCCAATGATTTAATTATCGACACGTTGCAACTGTTTTAGTGCTGAAATCTTCCTAATAAAGACTATTTGGATATTGGAACGGGTATAATGGCGAATTCTATTTTTTCAACAATGTATCTGTTCCGAATGCACAGCAAGAATGAGAATGGTTACAGTTAGGCCGCAGGACATGAAGGGTTAAGGTTAGGGTACTAGAAGGGGAAGGTTAGGGTTAGGCTGCAGGACAGGAAAGGTTAGTGTTAAGAGAGGATTATGGTACCTGTTGCCTTTGGAATCTAAAGATCTTTCAGTCACGGGAGAACCCGGAGGGAAGCCATAGATTATTGCAAGGGGAGGGGCTTAATGACGCGACAAGCTCTTAATTGTCTTTCCATTTTGATTATACATTTTGTTTGATTTCAGTTATTAAGCATTCAGCATGACCAAGAGAATACCTGAAATTAGTGGCCACAAAGCAGTACATTTTAATTATACTACATTAAAGTATATTAATGCTGGGCTTTTTTTTTTTTTACCATAGAGTACTTTATCTATTAACTGTGCCTATAAATACTTATACTAGAGTGTATGTGCTACTTATGAAGAGCTGAGCTATTTACATTAATGTAATGTACATTACCATATATAGTTATATGCCCATATTATAACAGTCTTTGTCTATCTAACTGTAAGTAAATAAATATATAGATTCCTTTCAGTACCTTTTTCTAACCTGCAGGTGGCACTATAAAAGTTACAATTTTTGTTCAATATTGACTTCATAGAAATTTTTTAAATGCGATTCCTCAAGGCTAAGAAAAAGTATTACACTGCATCAAACAGATAAATAGCAATAATCTCTTTACAAGTGTACTACATTTTATTGCATAGGAAAAGCTCTACTACATATAAGTATCAATACACTTAAAAGTCATGGCTATTTATTTAAAATGTAAAACATTCAGCAATGAATAATGTAAGAATAATCTAAGAATAAAAAAATATAATAATCATCATAATAATAACAATAATAAATCTTGTTCTGCAGCTCTAAACTATTAGCCATGAGAACTTTAATTTGGGGCACTTTGTTTATCTTTAGAGAGAAACATTACATTTACTCACATTCAACAGCAGAAAAATAAAGCAAGATTTTAAATCATTGTGAAATGTAAAACTAGCTGCTTTGCATTGTGGGTAGCCGGGCAACCCTTTTGGCCTATACAGCAAACAAAGATAAGTGACCATGTGACTGAGTTGTGTAATGAAAACCTGAGTTTCCACAGTCATACATGAACCATTGTAATAAAGCCTTATATTTGATTATATCCACATCCTGTATTTTTGGTATTCAGTGTAGAGCCTGTGCTAGTAATTTAGGTCCGGATTCACAGTTACGTAGTTTTCGTCTTAAGTACGTTGTTTTAAGAATTGAGCTACTACACATGCATAGCAGCTTATTTATGCTATCTACGTACCATTTCTGTATGTAGATTGTGTAAGCACGGTTTAAAGACTGCGATTACGCAATATACGTACAGAAATGGAACATTAATAGCGTAAATAAGCTACTAAGTAGCTCAATTCTTAAAAGAACGTACGTAAGATGAAAACTACGTAACTGTGAATACGGACCATAATATTTAATAATATTTAAATATTATGGTCCCTAGAATAAAATAAAATATGTTCTACTTAACATAAAATACACAGAGCATTAGAAAGATAATCTTGGATTTGCAATGGTGAAAAGATCTCAGTGCTTTGATGCACTGTTAGGTTGAGAAGTTATAATTTTCCATAGAATGTGCAGTTTGCCTAAATGGGATTTAAGCATCATTAAATTTGATTGATGTATGGATTTATTCCCAGTTCTGATGGCTATAATTTCAGTAATTTGTTGATAGTCTTATCAGATATGACTCTTCAATAGTTGACAGTCTTGTAATTTGTGTGTCATGAATCATTGCTTTGTTTCTGTATATTCATCTTATGTGTAGATTGCTATCTATGATAATTAGCTATATTATAGCATACTCAACACAGTAGATAAAGTGATTTGTGCACTAACAACCATTTTCCTGTTTTTATCATCTGCAATCTGTTACTATGTGTTACAGCAGGGATAAAATTAAATACATTTCTGATTTCTATTATATTACCTTATATGTATAATATATGAATATGAATAAGAAGAAATGAATGAATTAATTAATATGACTAATTTGAACAAACTCTGTGATATTTAGAATTATAACAGACTTCTGTGAATCCTCAGAATTAATTCATGCTATGTTTAAATTAATTGATGATTACTTTATGGGATTTCTTAAAAATAAAATGAAGCTTTGAGTTTTTTTGTTTTGTTTTTCTTTAGAATGTCTTAGTGTAAATGATCCCATGGGGAATAATGTGTTACATTGTTCAAAGAAGCAACTGTTTACATACTCAATTTGAAACCATATGTGATTATAGACCAGCATAAGCATTGCAATTACTAGACCCTTTCCATCTAGTCACACTTTTTTTTTTGGGGTGGGGTGATATCTGTGAAGCCATGGCTCTGAGTGGCAAGTATAAAAATGGCCAATGGAATGCAGAGACGTAGGAAAGGCTAAAAATATCCCCTGCTGTTGAAATGGGAATGAAAGCAGCACAAAGCAAATGGGCTGAGAAGAGAGTGAGGAAACAAAGAGGACACCAGGCGGGTGGGAATGATAGGAAGTCTCACAGACTGTTTGTTAGCAAATAGGAAACCTTGGTGTGCAAGGTAGAATCAGGAAATTCTCAGCTCTGCAAATTCCCACTGCAGTCTTCTCATCTTACTGGTGCACAACATGGGCAGTAATACTAGAAAAATAGTAATACTCAGATAATATGACTAATAATATTGGGAAAATGTTTTTAGTTAATACTTTTAATTAATAATTTTTTTTAACTAATATTTCCAATATATAAATTTTAATATAGATTAATATACAGTGTTTGTTTTAAATTTGTAGTTATAAAAAAAGTTATAATAATAACAATAGCAATAAAAATAATAATAATAAAACTTGTATTAACCCTAATATATCATATTCTTATGAATAATATTTTTATTAATAGATTTTATATAATCTATTATATTTATTATTACTACAATTATTATTATGTTTTTATTTATATTTTTTTACAAATAAGAAGAAAAGAAGAGGAAGAAGAAGAAGAAGAAGAAATTTCATCAAATCAAACACTATTTTAATAGTTATGTATTACTTTATGTTTAAAAACAGCAACATTTATGGACAAATAGCTTGATAATGAATAAAAACATTAAGCTTGCAAAGCTATGTAAAAGTATCACAATGCCAGAAATATGTTTGATTTTTACGTTTTAAAGACAAATTTTACATATGGGTAAAACTATTCTATGTATATAATGTTTAAAAATTGAAACTATTTTATATTTATATATGGTTATTGTTTGCATTTGTTTTTTGCTTAATAAATTTCCATTTTACTACTTTTTATGGTAATAGCTAGTTAGATACACAGGGGCTGATTCAGAGATGCGATTTCCACGGCACTTAGGTGCGTATATTTAAGATCTTAGAAAATTCGCAAAACTGCGCATGCGTAGTAATAGTGCCACGCCATGTACGTAGCGCTTAGGCTAAACCATTTTTCAAAGTAAGGGGTGTTAATTAATGTTAAAAATTTTACATGCAGGGAAAATACATTACTTTTACACATAGAACTAAAATACTGCATAGTTTTATGGTTATTCTATAAATTAGAGTAAAACTAAGAAACTTCACCTCTTAATTCTAATTTTGGTTTACAAATTTCATCCCCTTTCAATTCAACTTGATTTTGCTTAGGACTAAGCTTGCACCTAAAAAAGGTGTAAGTGCAACTCTGAATCTGCCCCATATTCATTCCACAAACACAAGTGAATTTGGCATTATAGTTGCTTGGAGCTTGTATAAATATAACAAAAATGCTAATGTATAAATGTTTTTAAAAATATTTTGCATGTAGATATGTAGTTACTGTTTTGCATGTAGCACAATGATATGTAAGATCTTTATTTTTAAGCTGGAATTAAGCAAAAAAATTGTCCCTCTTAGTTGATTTTGGCAGTACATTTAAAAATGCCTCCCCCGGTAACTGAATGTGGCCGTACATCATAAGTACTATACAAGAATATGCAATAAGAAAATTCCTATGTACTAAATAATAAGCATATACAAGGCTGATCCAGAGTTGCGGGTTTTTTTTTACAATGCAAAAATGTAACCCCTTCCCCCGCCTGCCCTGTTGCGACAACCTATGTGAATGAATGAATGAATAAATAAATAAATAACTAATTAAAGTATGGGCCGACAGGGCATGCTGCTGCAAGTAGAACTACAAGCGCAAGCATGCCCATATTTGCGCTAGTAGTACTACTATCGGCAGCATGCCCGGCACCAAATCGCATTCCATTAAAAAAAAAAACAACCAGACTGTACCCTCTAAAAAATACTATGTAAACCTCCATGTGCCCCCAAATAATTTAACGTAATAAAATAGTAGCAATACCCCGTTCCTTTCTTTAAAAAAAAGTACAGTGCCCACATAAAAAAATTGCCACATGTGCCCCTCAAAAATTAAAAGAAATTAAATAAATCCACGAACACTGTCTCCTTCTTTAAAAAAAAATTCATAATACAGTGCCCACATAATTGAAATAATAAAAAATGTCACATGTGCCCTTCAAAATAAAAATATTTTAAAAATGCCCATAAGATGCCCTCAAAAATAAAAAAACAAACTTACCTGCTCTGGTGGGGGTCCAGGCTTTTAATCCGGGGGGGTGGCTTTGGCAAAAAAAAACCTATTGGAACGACGTAAACTATGTCCTGCACTCAGGACATCCCGACGCTAATGTCAGGTGTACTGTGATTGGGCTATATTTATACCCTTTGGGCACTGTCACAATTATCGAGAGAACGAGAATTCGGTGTCAGAAGGTTTTTATTACTTGAAATTATTTGGGGGCATGTGGACGTTTACAAAGTGTGTTTTATAGAGGGCACTGTATGTTTTAAAAAAAAAAAAAAAAGAATGGGCATGTGTTGCGATTTGGTGGCGGGCATGCTGCCAATAGTAGTACTACAAGCAAGCTTTCATTTTTTTAAATAATTACTTTTTCTTTTTTTCAGCTCCGGTGAGCTGCACCTACACTTACACCATCCGTGGGCTGCACCTACACTTACACCATCTCAGAGATGGTGTAAGCGTAAGGCTTATTAAGTAGCCACCGGACCACAGTGGAAACAGTATTTAAATGAGAAAAGCGACCCTTTTCTCATTTGAATATCCTTCCACAGATGCAGCCCGGTCGGATGCGATCACTGCCGGATGGGTACTTTGGCGCCCATCTTTCTGTGCGTGCTCCGATCTGGGCATGCGCAGTGGACATTTTGGCTGTGAAAAATAGAGGGAAGCGCAGCTCTGAATCAGGGCCCTGAGCTAAACCATGTTGAACTGCATGTTTAAACTGTGAAAACTAAAGACTCTATTTAGTGACCGGAGGTCTGCACATGCGCAGTGGCTCTCTGCTGGGACTTTGTAAAAAATGAAGCCCCGGCATGAGATGTACTGCGCATGAGCAGCCTCTTCATGTCGGGATTGGCACCTGTGGGCAGACGCGTCTTCAGTCAAGTAAGTCTTTAACCTATTCTATTGGTTTTTATTACATTTCTGTTGTTTTTTCATTGTTTTTCAATTTTATATAAAACACCAGTCTGGGATGGCGTAATTTTAACTCTCAGAGTAGAGTGTAAAACTCCACTCTGAGGGTTAGTAAATAGCAGGAAGCGCCGGCCCACATTGAAAACAACGGGCCAGCGAGCACAGAACTAGTTTGAATGCATTGCCATGGTAACTGTTGATTTCCATGGCGGTACTGCGTTAGTAAATAGTAAAAAGTTCATTTTTGGAGTTAAAACTTTATAACTCCACAAAATGAACTTTTTAAAGTTTTGTAAATAGAGCCCTATATTAGAGTTCAGAGGTAAAGTTTCTTCGCTCAACTCTAATTTACAGCTTACATTTAGAGTATTTTTCCTGCATGCAAAATAATTAAAGTTAGTTTGCACACCAGACATGGTTTTGTTCAAGTCTATACTTGCACCTGCCCTTAAAAAAATGTGATTCCAAATGGTCTGGAATGGTATGATTGGCCTAGTAATTGCATAGGTGTGTGCCTAGTTTAATGCCACAAGGAACAAAAACCTGCATTTAGACAAATCATTTTGCAATTTGATGAGTAGAAATTAATATAATTTTAGAAATGGAGGGAAAAATACAGTTCAATATTGCTATTAGCACACAAATACTGTAGCATATTTTACATTTAAATTGCTTTCCTGCTGCTCAGCGTGGCTTTGAAAAGGTGCAGATTTGTTTCTTTTTTTTTTTACTTTAACCCTGGATCAGCCATTAAATATGTACATCAGAACACTGAGTTAAAAGTCTGGAATCTCTCTCATCCTCATTGAAACTGTCTGAGTTAAATGGAAAGGTTTAAAGAAAACCTGACACCTTATAATCAAATTGGCCTCAAACAGGTGACAAAAGACAAAAAAGATTTGAGATAAGAAAAATAGGAAATTAGATTTTTTTTTTTATCTCTCCCTGTGCAAGTTTGTAAACAAGTCTACCTACAGCTGGTGAGATTAGAGCAAGTCCATATTGTAAAGGAGTTACTTTTTAATATTTACATGTAGTCTACAAAAATAACAAATGACGCTATAAGCAGAAATAATAAACTACTAACACTGGACCAGATCCTGAACTGCGAGTAAATCCTGTACTTTATTCTCCGCAATGAAGGCTAATGTTAGGATTTTGAAATCCAGAATTCCATATGTGCGATGGGAGGGCATATCCTGCAGCAGACAGATTGAGTTCAGATGCAAAATTCCATGTACTGCACTTGCGCAGTACAGACATACCGCTTTTACATCACCACCCTTGTAAAACATGGGATTTAACATTATAACTCGGGAAATTCCCAGGTCTGACCCTTTCACGTGTGCCATGAATTTTCCGGAACTGTCCTGTCAAGCAACTGTCAATCAGCCAAAGAGGAGCTCTTATTGCCTAAAAAAATGAAGGGGACTTTACTTTTTTTTAACAATGTACAATACTTTAAAAAACCAAGACCTGAAAGAAAACTGGCGCATTTTTTAGTACTTGTATGTCTCCTTATGTATCTGGTCCACCCACCTGCAGTTCCGCTAATCGCCGCTCTGACTTTAGTACTTGTATGTCTCCCTTCTGGTCCGCCCACCTGCAGTTCCGCTAATCGCCGCTCTGACTTTAGTACTTGTATTTCTCCCTTCTGGTCCGCCCACCTGCAGTTCCGCTAATCGCCGCTCTGACTTTAGTACTTGTATGTCTCCTTATGTATCTGGTCCACCCACCTGCAGTTCCGCTAATCGCCGCTCTGACTTTAGTACTTGTATGTCTCCCTTCTGGTCCGCCCACCTGCAGTTTCGCTAATGGCCACTCTAACTTAAGTACTTGTATGTCTCCCTTCTGGTCCGCCTTTCTGGGACCTTTTACATCACCACCAAATACCTGGGTTTTTGACAAGACCAGGGTTTTTGCCCAAAAACCTGGTTATTTGGTGGTGATGTGAAGGGGTTTATAGGGGATGTACTTACGTTGCGGACACAAGTCTTCTGTCGTTATTAGTTTGGGATCCTGCCCACAATATGTAGTCTCTATTAGTATCTATTTAGAATTTCTGTTGTAAAGATAAATAATTATCAAACCTTCAATGTCAATATTAATATTTGAGGGCACAACCAAGATAGTGTTGTCAGTAAATAACATTCCACTTTCTAGTGTTCTGTTTCTGTTTCCACAGTCTTGCAAACAATAGACCATCACTAAAAACCTTACCACACAGTCAGCCCATCTCAGTAGATGATTATCAATCTCTTGGGCCCTGGGGGCTTTTTGAAGAGGGTGTATTGTGTTTCACAGTTTAAACTTCTGCTGCAGTGAACAGTCCCTGGCTCCCCTTGGAGCCTCTCACTTGTTTATTATTGCAGGGTATGTTTTTGGATTTCTCCACTGAATTATTTACAGTACCTTACTCATGATTCATGTGTAAACACTAGGGAAGGAAGGTGGAATGGGGGACTTACCCTAAGCATGTATTCACCTGATATCACAGTGTTAGCTAATAGGTTCACAGTTTGGGGGCAATCTATAGAGGATGCAGTCAATCAGTTTTCTAGGGAATCACTTGGGTATGTATTGTTACAGTTCCCTAGTGATCCAATAGTTTGCATTCATGTGAAGAATGCTTAAGACCACTAAATGGTGAAAAATGTAACACTAGATTAGGGGCGGAGGGAGGGGGTGTTCTGGGCAAACGAAAAGAACCATAAAAACAACAACAAACAAACAAAAACATAACCGCAGCACAGAGATCATTGTTGTGTGGCAGCAGCTCCTTTCATCATTTACACCAGAGCGGAGCATGCAATGCCACAGGTCTGCAGCCTCACACTACCTCCCAGCCGGGACAAGCTGCAGCTAGGAGCCTGCCATGGTGCTGTGCCATCTCCAATCCCATATGTATATGTGGGGTATATTAAAATGGCACACTATATAAAGTCATTAAATTATAACAATTTTGAAAATGATTCGGTCTCATAATGTTATAAATGAGTCAAATCTCTATAATAATGTCTAAAAAAAAAAACCTTCTGTCACACACATATATATATATATATATCTGCATCTTTTGGTTTGCATCTAATATAATGCTATATATACAGATTGAAAACACTTGTTATAATTTTTAAATATTATGGTCCTGATTCACAGTTACGTTGTTTTCATCTTACGTACGTTATTTTAAGAACTGAGCTTGCTTATTTGCGCTATCTACGTACCATTTCTGTACGTCGGTTGCATACGCGTGTATGTGTAGTAGCTTATTTGCGCTATCTATGTACCATTTCTCTACATACAGAAATGGTACGTAGATAGCGTATATAGTCTACTATGCATGCGTAGTAGCTCAATTCTTAAAACAACGTTGGTAAGACGAAACTGTGAATCCGGACCTATAATACTAGAGCTGATCCAGACCAATGTACATGAGGTTTCTTACACAAGCCTCTTGCATACCTCTTCCAGCAGTTATAGTAGCACATTATTACTATAGCTATGTAGACTACTCTTTGTTTACACCTTTTTGAATATTGCAGTAGGTTCCTTTTCTCTTCATAAAATTTTGAAATGGATCATCATATCATGTAAATAAATGCATAATATACAAGCTATAGGAAACGAATACCTAATGGTAATTTAAATGCTTATTTTAGTAAAATTGAGCATCAAAAGGGGGGACAGAAGAATTAACAGCATGATAGATAGATAGATAGATAGATAGATAGATAGATAGATAGATAGATAGATAGATAGATAGATAGATAGATAGATGTATTATGGCATTACATGTCTACTGTTTATTTCAAAGCACTCCAAAAGTTTTTTGTTTGTTTTTTAAAGACAAAAATATAAGAAGTAGTAATGTTGAGGCATTATATACTGTATATTTACGATTATATATTACTTATTATTGTATACAGTGTCAACACAATATTAAATCTTCACAAAAGTTCATATAGAAAATTATTAGTAAGTGAACTAATATTTTTTTTATACTGTCTGTCTTGAATAAAAGTAATGACATTTTTTTTCTAAGATTTAGATTTTTGTTAACAAGCTTGAAATGTATACAATAGGGAATTAATCCATTTGGGTAAATGCAACAGACTGAATATTTGTTTCGCTACAGGGGAAATAGTGCTTAACCATATTTGTTTGGGTGTCAGATCGATGTTTTATAGAAGGAGGGTAAATGTAAGATTTGTAGATGATTTTGTGGAAAATGTAATTGTTTGAAGGAGGGATTTTCCGAAGACTGGGTATATCCTGAATAATGTAACTAGTAATGGGAGTATGTAATACAATGTTACACAAAGGTACATATCTGGCTTAGTTAATGTGTTGTTACTGGCTTTGTATGTTGGAAATGATATTGCAGAGCAAATGTAGAATGACATTTTGTAAGAAATACTGCATTGCATGTAGATTTCAGGTATGGTAAATAAAATTTGCTGTATCATACTCTCCAATATGTTATGTCTCCCCTTCATATTTTGTCATGAATCCTGATCTTTACTGTCCAATACTGTGATCCACATTCTGTTGTGTCATCAAGCTTCACCTTTTGCTTTACAATAATGTGAACCCTGGAGTCTAAGTGCACTACTCAAACTTTGGGAGTCTCCCTGTCATTCTTGGAGGGTATGCAAGTATGTGCTATCAGGGGCATAACTACAGGGGGTACAAGGGGTGGGGCTGCTATGGGACCTGGAGGAGAAAGAGGCTGTGGCACTACTGCACTGAAAGAAAGTTGTCAGAGTCTAACAGCACTCAGCACTCATACATGGAAAGCCAAGCACTCTTTTAAGCTGTCAGCCTATAATAGCTTCTGTCAGGCAGCAGCCCCGCCCTCCAGTTCCACCTGGCTCCGCCTAGTCCCAGCCATCCAGGTTCGGGCCCCGCCCCTGTGTGTAATAGTCCATGGAAAAGATCATGGTGAATGAGGGATTTATACACACAATCACTGTTCTAGGTTTATAATTATGATGAGTATTAAGTTTTTTGCAGTGCCTTTTGTGAGATATTTTATTATTTTTTTTCTTGATTGAAAGCACCAACCATAGTGAAAGGACAGTTCTAAGGCAAGAATGACAGCCATGAAACCTGGGAGGCTGAGTTTAATGACGTGGCAATAGGATTAGAAATATTAGAAAGGTTGCTGTCTTAACATTTTGATTGAGAATACACATTAAAAGCTTTGTAAGTCTTCCAAGTTAGAGACACCTGGTTTTTCTGGCTTGACTTAAAGACCACAGATACATATAACTCTGCTATTGCACACTCCCCCATCCCTGCCCCAAACTGCCAAGTGATCCCTAGCTAGTGCTTTCTGTATATACATAGTTGGGTTAATTAATCCTGATGTGTTATCCCTCAAATTGGCATCTGAAATACCATACACGAATATATTCTTTCGCCCTGCCTTCTCCCAAAAAATCCCTAGTTTAGCTCTCGTTTCACCCCTCTGTAACTTTTCTACATCATTGGATCCACATGCATTTCCTACTTACTAACGCAGTCCACTCTGTGACCTCCTCCCATGAGAAGGAGACTGATATCATTGTAACAGACAGGACGGAGATGACTAAGTTTTCTGTAATTGTGGAATCTCTGTGTATACTCTGGGTATACTAAGCCTGTACCTGTGTGGATCTTTTGATGCTCAAACATAATAAAAACTGTTTACAAAAAAAAAGTTTTAAAAGTTTAAAACTGAATAAAACCAACTTTTTCGCATTCTCAATTTTTGACTATAAAACACAGAAAGTTAAGATTCTGTTAATATAATATATTATTATATATATTTAAAAATATGTTAATATGCTTTAAATGAGTGGAGTTATCCTAAAATTAGCCATAAATGAAGTCCATTTGTTATCAGACATCTTTACTAATTTGCTAGTTCAATGTATTTCTGCCTTATGTATAAGTAGAGAAATGCTTTGTGTCACATTACTTGGACAGGTCTGACAACACTGTACTTTAAAACGAAATGAGCTCATGCACAGTCTAAACCAGTCACTCTGGGGCTGAAAAGCCGATCTACGCCAACATCTGCCCGGCGTAACTACGGCAAATCCCGATCGTGGATCGGGCGTCTGTAGCGCCAGCGTAGTAACGCTGGAGGGGGCGTCCCCCAGTGTTACTACGCTATAGTTAGTGTAGGGAGGCGGGAGGAGGGAGGGTAATGAGGCTGGGAGGGCGGAGTGATCGTAACAACGCCGCCGTCCCAGCGTAGTTACCCTCTCTTACGCAGGCTGAAGTTAAGGTAGCCTTCAGCCGGCGTAAACGAGTAAGTAAGTAAGTAAGTAACGGGTAAGTACGCTGGGGGCAAGAGGAGTGTCAGGGGGAGTCCACGATGTAACGCTGAGCGTTAGTACATCGTAGCTCTGGATCAGGCCCTCTGTGTCACTAAAATAAAAAAATAAAAACTTAACAGCCTCATTAATCCTTCTGTGCATATATTTCCGTCAGACTTAGGTGCGTTAACAGCGTATAAAAGTTACTACGCATGTGCAGTTGATCTGATCCTAAAAATACACACGGAACTTTCGTCAAAAACGGATCTCTGAATACGGCCTATAATGACCATTTGTTTCAAAGGACACAATATATAGAAATTATACATTTTAAATTATTAAGATACACTTAAAAGAATAATTTATTATTATTATTATTATTATTGTTATTATTATTATTTTATTATTACTATTTAATGTGTAGGGTAAATCACTATGCAATCATGAGATATTGGAGTGAAGCCATATCTGTATGGCCCCTTTGGACCAGATCTAGACTTCCCATAACAGATTCCCGATGGATCCAGGCTTCTCGTTCGATCTTACGTTTCCTAATCCATACCTTAAAAGTTCTGCACTGTCCATACATAAAATGGGAATGAATTCTGCGCCGTCCTCATTTTACGGAAGTGTCGATAGCGCAATGATTGCGTGCTAAGCGCCCTCCATACTATTAGCATAATTCCCTCCCCCTCTGTAGCAGAGTCACTTCCCGCATCCCGTTCATTCCGTCCTGTCATGGTAAACACTCCCAGGATAGAATTCCAATATCAGTCAAGCTGGGAACACACAGCAATGTATTCTAACAATGTGACATCTTAAAAAGACGCACTCAGCACACACACACACACTATAATAAACTCTATTACCCAGTGTCCCTGTTTAAAAAGTGTTCCCATATCCTCTGCTACAATGATATGCACACCCACCAAGGTGACACTATGCAGGAAAGGAAGGGAATCGCCCCCCCTTAAGATCGGGACACTGAAGATTTATCCTGACATTGTGACTTCATTGAGCACAAAAATAAGAAGCTCACAAAAATACAATCACAGGGCCCGATTCAATTACCTAAAAATCCTTCGCCGGCGTATTTTTAACGCAATTTTTTTTTTAATTACAGGCGATATTTTTTTTTCCTATTCAATTATTTTTTTGCGTTAAAAATACGCCGTTTTTTTACCGATAGCGTTAATTAAAAATCCGCCCTTATGAGAGGTGCGGATTTTTAACGCTGCACTATCATGTGCCCCAACAGGGCATGCTGATGCTTGTAGAACTACAAGCATCAGCATGCCCATGGATGCGGCCCTGCCATCCAGGGACCACTGCGCAGGTGCCTCGGTAAAAAAAAAAAAAAAAAAC
>WWET01000157.1:250978-262435 GCA_011038615.1 Limnodynastes dumerilii | reverse complement strand
GCTGCACGGGGGGCTCGGTTGCAAGGGACACGATATGCGCTTGGGGTGTGAGCGGCGAGCTGAGCACTGACTGAGGTCGGTGTATTTTTTTTTAACGGTGGGGGGGACCCGATGGGGACTTTTTGGGGAACTTCAACGGGGTGTGTGAGATGCTTTGTTGGCTGCTGTGTGCTAGAATCCCAATGGTCATCTTTATCCCATTGCATGCTTCATCATCTCCCAAAAATGCAACCTGCAAAATTCATTTATTCTGCTCTAAGTCAAGATTTTGTGACTTGATTGGATTTTACTAAAATATGCAATTTTATTTTATTTCTTGCATGATCTGAATTAAATGTCCAGTGCTTCTAGTTTATTGTATATGGAAGATGATCTAAAATATCACTGTGACATCTCTCTCATGATTGTGTTTTACTTTTGCAACTTTGTATCCCATTGCAGATCCCCATCTTAAGCATTACATTCGTTACCATATTAATTAGAATTACAGGTGTGATGAGACATGGTATGATCTGTAAAGGACTAAATGGATAAAACCCTATTGGTGGGGGATTTAATTAAGTGCAAATAAGACCAGAGAGCTTGTATCTTGTATTAGCATTTGCTTCTGTAGAAGTCTTTGTATGGAAAGTTTGGGTGAGTGGGCTGTAGGGCTCAGCTATGGCTGCATAGTTTTATGGGGAGTTAAACCTTATTTATTTAATTTCTTGTTCTTAACACAACTTTTTTGCAGACAAGTTGTTCTGCAATTTCCTTTACCGACTTCCCATGCAATGGAGCTGGAAGGGCTCTGGTGGAAGGGACAGCTGGCTGCAGACATTCATCAGACTCTCCGCTATAAAGTAAGTCAGCCGAAGCTTTTTAATCTTCTTTTAAATAATAAAAAAAAAATATCTTAATTACAATGTGTTTTTTTTTGCTTTTTAAATCATATCTTATAGGAAAATCCATGCCTGCTTGAATTTTATTTTTGTATTCACTCATATTTTAATAGGACTTAAAATGTTTTTACTTTTTTATAATGTATGTAAATTAAACTTAATTACAATAATTTTCTTGTTAATGTAAGCTATGTCACTTTATTTTCTTAACATGTGGTTCATTCTTTCTATGTTCTTAATTAAAGTAACCATTTTATTAAAATATCTACTTGGGGGGGCAGCATGTTGTCAGTGGCCAGCATCCTGGCTTTTCTGTAAGTGATCTTGCTGAAGGGGGGATCCTTGGTGTTTTATTGTCTTGTGGATCTTCTGGCTGTGTCTGAGTTGAGGCCAGCTGGTGACATCCCAATGCTTCAGCTCACACTCTAGTGTTAAGTAGCAGGGAGCCTGCAGTTTCCTTTAGGGCATGTCTGTTTGAAAATACTCTTCTGACTAGGCACTAGGGTGCTTCTGCAAGTATATTTTCACGCTTTAAATCCTTTTGTTATTCATCAGCAGTCAGCTGGCCTTTTTGTTTTTGTTGCCACAAGTGTTTTGCATGAAGTTGGTGAATGTTCTTTTGTTTGGCAATACAAAGTATAGGGAATCTTGTTTTCATCCCCTAATTTTATGTACCATTTTTTTCCCCGTAATGGAAAATAAATGTGTATAGATACTTTTTATTCCCCCCCCTCTTAATTTTTGCTGCCAAATCACTTGAGTAGATTAGGTTGCCATGGTTACCCACATTAATTAATTTGATGAATTACTGTTCTGCACAGCCCAGTCTTGTCTATAATCTTCCCAGCTCAATTAGTCATAAGGCTGTATAAGAGGATGTATTGTGAAAAGTTTAGAATACAATGTCCTTTTATGAGAGAGCCTGTTGCTCTGAATTGTTCTTTAAATATAATTTTATTTACCAGGCAAGACACCATTTTCCACTGCATCCTCCTTTGGCTTGTTAAAATATAATTCTTGTTTATTTTCCTTTGCAGTCGAGGGATTTTTTTTTTTTAAGATCTGTTTAAATTTTTATAATCTCTTATCATAATATACTTACCATACGGGTCATGCCATAAATTAAAGGACACAGCAACATGAACATTTTATTTCACCTAAATGCTAACATTTTTGTATATGCTGCTGAAAGATCGTAGTATATTGTGTTACAATTTAATGTTCGTATCAATATTTATCACATTGATTTATCACATCGTGTGTAAACATTAAACACATATGGAAGTTGTTGAAGTTGATGCAAAAATGACTAATTTATTCTACATAGATTATTCCTGATACTGTAATAATAATTGTCATTTCATAGTTGCCACATAAAGTACTTTTAAAGTAAGCAGATCAATAGTAACGGTCTAAGTTTTCTGACTCTATATATATATTCATTATAAGTTTAGGGTATTATAAGTGTATAGTATATCAATCGTACTGTAAAAATAATTAGGATAAAATAAATATATACACAAGTCCCTTGTGTTCCTATGTCCATTCTGTTGTAACATAAGTCATGCATATAAAGACTAAAACTTAACTGCTACTAATTTCTGCTTCTAAGCATTAATTATGACTATTTACCCCATATAATGTGATATTTTTTAAATGTTAAATTTCCGCTTCGTTATGCTGCATTTAACATATGAGCATGAAGTGAGTCGCATGGAAGACCGCACCTACGCTATCTACGTACTGATCTGGTACGTAGATAGCGTAAATAGCCTATGCATGTGCAGTAGGTCGTTGCAGAAGCTTCTTAAATGTGAATCAGGCTCGTAGTATTGAGTCTAATTTAAAAGACCTCATGAGGTTCATAAAATAAAGTATTCATTTTTCTATATAGAATAACTTTTTGTGAATCCCTCTTATGCACCAGCATTTCATTCATTCTATGGTCCATAAATGTAATCTTCAGGAAATTTTATCCCAAAAATACTGATGATGTCTGTGTATATACAGCCTAACTCTTGTCAAGTGTATAGTTCAGGAATATATGTCCCTCAGTGACAGGCTGCTTGATCTGTTAGATATATTCAGACACGGTTCTGCATGCCGGACTGAGAATAAAAAACGTCAACATTTAGTATTCCTGTAAGAAGGACTTCATTTGTAAAGTCATTTGTACATATGGGCTAAACTGGTATATCCACTCTAACAGCTCAGATTAGTACTGCTAGATCGCAGCACTGTATAAAAGAATTCTTGCCATGTACGTCAGTCTCTTGACCCATGACATCGGAGCAGCCCGTCTTATTTCCCACAAACATGCACACGCTAGGATCCATTTTATTCAGAGATCGTTTAACTAACCAATAGTATATGAGTGTGGCAGGAAACACAAACTTCAAACCTATTAGATCCTGATGACCGTAATGGTGGGTACACACTACACTTTAGTTTCTGACAATGCGATTAAACGATCGATTTTTATAACGATTGAATTGCACACACCTAATGATAATACATCAGGTTCCTGCATTATCATTTAAAATGATTGTTAGATGCATACACAGTGTGATATTTTTCACACAATATCGTTAGATTGTACATCGTGCGAATTAAACTATCTATAAAATCTATTTAACCGATCATAAAAGCAATTATGTGATATTGTATGATTGTGCATGCGTACACACGTCAGCGATATTGTGTGAATCGGTCATGCAGTCCTTTGATTGTAACGATTATCGCGTGAAAAAAGGGTAGTGTGTACCCAGCTTGAGTCACAAGCCCTGTGCAGTAATGCAGCAATTCTGCCCATATTGCATATTGCCCCAGTTCTGCCTAAGACCAAAGCATCATTTTGCTTTATACCTAAAGCCAGAGAATAAATAATATCAATTTTAGGTGGGTGGTGTATAGGGGCATATTCCGTTGTATTGTTAATGTCTCATACACACTGTCCAGTTATTTGTATAAAAGTACCCGATACAACTAGAGTTTCAACATTGTTTTCTTTCATAAGACATAGCATTTGACATACTGTTTGTATGAGGCATAAGAGGTAATAGCCTCTTATAGGGTACTTTAGACTAGGCCTGGCCAACCTGTGGATCTCCAGGTGTTGTGAAACTACTAGTCCCAGCAGGCTTTGTCAGCTATTGGCTATGCAGTTAAAGCATGTTGGGTCTTGAAGTTTCACAACACCTAGAGAACCATGGGGTTGGCCAGACCTTAGACAGTTTGTAGCCTTCGTTCTGTAACTTATTCATGTCTGTGCGCTGTAAACGGATACCCCTTATACAATCATAATGAAACTTGAGGCTAAAATAGGAAAATGTACAAAGTAACAATCTAATGGTGTTTGTAGGAATTGCGTATATCATGTAAACAATGAATATTTCAAAGAAATTGTGATGGGTTTATTGTGCCATGCAGTTGTTGGAAAGCTTAAATTACCATTTTGCTGTCTCCTGTTTACATAGGAATTGAAGCTTCCATCCTACAAAGGCCAGTCTCCCCAGCTGAATCTCAGACGCTACTTTGCAGACTTAATAGCTATTGTCAGTAATCGGTTTAAGCTCTGTCCTACCGCTCGTCATCTTGCTGTCTATCTGCTGGATCTCTTCATGGACCGATATGATATTTCTATCCAACAGCTGCATATTGTGGCATTATCCTGTTTACTTTTAGCAAGTAAGAAATACATTTTTATACAAGCAAAAATGACACTTTATAGCTTGTATGAATGATGAATGGTATATCAGACAGGAGAGAGAGAGATACTCCTATGTGAAATAAACGGTTTACAAACACTGGGCTGGATCCAGACTTAAGTAAGTGCTTTAAATGAGTTACTCCTGGGCTAAACCATGTTGATTGCAAGGGAGTCATATTTCATCTGTTGCAAACAGTATTAGTTGAGAGGTGATGTTTCCTATCCCAAGTCTAAATAACAGTGTGATAGTAAAGCTGGTCAGTATATGTGTGCTGTAAGCAATTAAAAGATATATCCCTGCATGCAAAGAATACAATAAACTTGACTCCCCCTGCAATCAACATGGTTTAGCCCAGGAGTAACTAATTTCAAGCACTTAATTCTGGATCAAAGTCAATGTTCAAAGCCATTATTTTCAATTCCTAAATTCATGCAGCAAATACTCTGTAAAGTATTCCTAATATTGTAGTGATCATTTTATGCTAATGATTTTTAAAGTGTGTCCAGACAAAGTAATATAGAACACTTATTTACACAGTGGTTCCTTTTATTTCTTTAATTGTTATCGTTTGTTTTTTGAATCCAGTATTTGCCCAAAAAAACGCTGAATCTGATTATTTATGTACCAAAAATTCACTGGTTAGTATATAATATAGTTGTACTGAGCTGGGTATCATTTGATCTATATTCTATTGTTAGTATTGAACTTTAATGTAAGTTCCAAGACAAATAAAGTTGCTCTTGTTCTGTGGAAAGCAGGCATTTTAAAGACGTTCATTTATATCCATGGTTGGGTCCCATTAGATTTACAGTTTATTGTTCACATGTAATACAGGTAGTGGGATGGAACTCATGCAATCACAAGAACATAAACTTGCTCTATGCTACATGCATGTTCCCTACTGTTCATAATTCTAGTACAGTAAGATGTATAGGAAAATGAATCTAGTCGCATTGGTTGTGTTGTCTGTATGGAACTTGTGCATTATAAAACAAATGTACAGTCTCATGTGAGTCTTATGAAGCTCTAAGTGCTTGGTAATGGCTTATAATCTGGTTCTTCTATTGCATCTCCCTTCAGAACTGCAATTCATTAAATATCCTGCCTTCACATATAATACATGTCACGGTGGGGCTATCTGTTATCTGCCGTCTGTTTCTAGGTTATTTGTATTGCATTAGAAAGCTTCTTGTTATGACTGATTTGTATAGAACTTAAATGGAATGTGTGTTGCTGAATAATGTGTTTCTGTGCATAGAATAAATGCATTTTAATGTATGCAGATCAGCATAAATTATGAAGCGGATCCCTTTACACAGCAAACCAGCTCCATCACTTCTCCTTATTGCTGTTTGGAAAGGTCACGGTGGTATTTGTAGGAAGCGTTGTATTACTTGTAGTTTCTTATAATGTCATTTGCTAAAATGTGCCAGGATTTTAAATCGGTATGTTCATCAGAATGTCTGTTCCCTCGTCACAATACTGTCGTCAATACACAAGTCATTTCTTTCATGTTTATGGATTAATTTGACATTTCTAAATGACTCTTCTCATGGAATGTTGGTCACAAATAGTTTTATTCCATTAGCCAGTTAGTCCTATAAAATGGTAGTTTAGAATCCGGTTCAGTAGTAGAATACTGGCAGGAAATATTATGATCCGTAATAGAGTAAAAGTTTTGCAGGTGTTATATAATTATGAGGATTACGCATTGTCCAACATTTGTTCTTTCTATTTGAACCCAAGGTAAATTTGAAGACAAGGAAGATCGAGTGCCAAAGTTAGACCAGTTGAACAGTCTGGGATGTATGACCAACATGAACCTGGTGCTGACCAAACAAAACCTCCTTCACATGGAACTTCTGCTGCTGGAGACGTTTGAGTGGAATCTCTGCCTCCCGACCCCGGCCCACTTTATAGATTACTACTTGTCTGTCGCTGTGCAGGATACTGACCTCCATGACGGCTGGCCCATGATCTGCCTAGAGAAGACCAAGATCTATATGGCAAAATACGCAGACTATTTTTTGGAAGTTTCCCTGCAAGGTAAATCCTAATTCTGTCCCGATGTGACGATATTGTGATTGTTATTTAGAAAAACTAAAGTGCTTGTAAAATGCTAATGTATTCTTTATAACTTTTTATTTTCCTGTAGATCACATGTTTTTAAATTACATTCCATCACTTGTGGCGGCTGCATGCGTTGGAGCTTCTCGCATTATATTACGTCTGTCGCCTTCCTGGCCTTCCAGGCTTCATCGCCTCACTGTATACTCCTGGGAGATCCTTGTGCCTTGCATTGAGAGATTACTAATGTGAGTTCACACAATATAATAATATTACCCCTTATGTTTTATACCTTAAGAGAATTGGCGATTTTCCTTTTATTTTGTATTCTGTTTTTTATTTTTTTTTTTAGATTGTTGGTTTAGTTGAGGTTTGCCAGATTGGTTGCTATCAACCATCTTTACTAGTACCCTGAGACCGGGCTCCAGAATTAAGAAATGTGGACTTTTTTTTTATTGCACTTTGCTTATGGGAAATGTCTGCATTACAATACAGCACATTTGTGTGCTTCCGGCTCGGATCTAATGCTTTATAATCCCGCATCTGGATGGGACGACCCAATCTGTACAGTGTGTATGTATAGTGGGAGGGGTAAGATATTTAAATCATAGAGTAAGGCCTTTACTTGCCATCCTTGTTTATTCACTGGCTCCATTTTCCTTTGGGCCAGTGTGTAAATATTAAAGATCGCAATCACGAAGCTTAGGGTCTGCTATCCGATCCGCTATTAAACTCTGACTGATCCGAACCCTGGTCATCTTGGCAGGATGCTATACTAAGAATCAAGCATTATATTGGTGTAATACATGTTTTATGTGTTTTTGCCTGTGTGTTTTTTATTCTATAATGGGTCAACCTTATTTTATAGTATTTTTATTTATTATTTTTATATCTGTTACCAAGGTGTGTTATATAAGCACCTCTTTAAAATGCTAGTTCATAAATACTTTTACTTATGGGTAAAAATGTCTAATACTCTAGTTTTATTTTAGATCTTAAACACTCAAAAGTACAGTGTTTGTGATCTGCGAGATCCAACAGGGGGGGAGCTATGATGTAAATTATTGGTGTGGGCATGCTTATCATCTGCCACGTCTTTTGGGCATTTAAGGTAGGGGACAAGAGGGGGGAAGGTTATATAACGGGGTGTAGATTACACCCAGATATATAGGGGCGCTAGGATCTCCCCATAATAGTGCTTATATTCAACTCAATTTATCTATATGAATGAGTGAAAATACCATCTTTTCTACATATATTGAAGTTATCGATTAGTGTGCACATTTTTTGCCAGTTGGGCAATTCTAAAGTACTCATCCACTATTGATTATTCAAGGAACGATCATATATAATCCTGATATCGCAGAGACTTCATTCTCCCATTCGTTGGATCCGTCACTCGCTGAGCCTGGTGGCCTAGTTTGTCTGCTCCTAACAATTGGTTCAATTATAGTTCCTTAATTAGTCTTAAGACATCAATTTGTTTCAACCACCACACTGTGACTTATTACATATATTGCATTTTCTACTGTTACATTATGTGCATATGTATTGGTGGTATGTGCATGGCCATGATCTATAGTTTTTAAACCTAATGGTGTAAGTGTTTATTTGTATTTAGGTCTACGTAGACAGATTTTTATATTTAATTTTTATCATTTATATTTTTTACCTGAATAAAAAAAATTTCTGTAGTAATTAATACCTTTTAAAAGGTTATTCCTTTTATACCAGTGCTCTGTTACCTGTTTGTCTATTTAAGGTAGGGGGACACGTGTTAGAGGTCTGTAGATCAATGGGTGTGGTCTCCCGGTCATTCACCTAGGTGCTGGATACCCAGCACCATTGTAAGCTTACCCAGTCTGTCTGTTACCTCCCAGTCTTGTTATAATGACTGTTAAAATCGTAAAGTGCTATGTAATCTGATGGAATTCTACAAGCTACATATGCATTCCCCATACTATAATAATAGTGGATTGATCCATAGTTTGAAAATGAGAGAAAATCAGTTGGAAAGTTACACCTGGGCAAAACCATGTAGAATTTTAGGGGAGTTAAATAATACCTTAACACTGCGATGTCCGACGTGTCAGCTTATCAAGGAATTTCATGCTTTTTCATTGCTGTTTCTTCTAGTGCCCATGATAATGATGTGAAAGAAGCCAACAAGCACAAATCACAGCTGGGCCACTCAGCGTCGCCGTGTTTGTTTGCCCCGCCATCACCGGCCCCTCCACAAGCCCACATTCAACAGCACATTCCCCAGTTCCTTCATTCCCAACACCAGCTGCCGTTCCACCACCCAGCTCCTCAACAATCAAGCTGCCAACAGATTGTGTCCACTGCCCATACGTCCGCTTTCCCTCTGCAGGCATGCTCCTCGGGCCTAACCACCAGCGTGCAGCCACGGGCCCACCTACAGACTGCTGCCAGTGTTTCCATAGCGGCCATGCCCATAGAAGTGAAGCCGTGCATAGGGGTGTCTTACAACAGAGGTTTCCCATTGAACGGACACTACTCCTGTATAACGCAGTGCTTTGAGAGGTGATAGAAGTCCGTGTGTCCTCTTCTTCAAATATACATGCTGTGAATTCTACAGTCCATATTTTTGTTTAGAGCGCCCATAGAAGGCGTTTTTTTACATGAGCAAAGAAGGTCTGAGATTTCTAATATAAGAGTCCTGGGTCAAACCACTCGCTGGCGCTAAGGAAGCGCCTGACCAATCGTGACAACTGCCAATATTTTCAGGGATTTTTTTTTTTTTTTTCCCAGAAGACACCTGTAATATTTTATGAAGGAGATTTACAGTATTAATGTGTAGTAATGTTGCACGTTCACAGAGACGTGACCTACTATTCACACACAAGTGCTCTACAAATCGTCCGAGTGAAAATTAGTGCAGCTAAACGATAAACACTCACGGTGGTGCTTTATTTATCGGATGTACAGTTAGTTACCTATTGCATTCTCTACTGGTAAACTCTAAAATGGTTTTTTGTTCTAACAATTCCATTATACCTCATTTTTATTTTTATATATTTTTTCTTTTGCGCAATATTTTACACTAACTCAGGGAAAAAATATATAACTTTCTATCTTTCGTGCTGCTGGTATTGTATTTAACATAGGGCTAGACATATACAATATATATATATACACACGGTTTGTTTTGTTTTTGTTTGGTCTGGCCAAGGTTTCGTCTTATGCTGCTCTTCAGCACCTTTGCTGTGTCCAGCCTGAATACCTTTATATTATGCGTGGAAGCTTTAGCAAACCCTCTTTAGATTTTTAGATAAGGATAGATGCAGTAGATTATAGTTTGTGAAAACGTCTTTAAAAAGCCAAATGGAAATTGACCAAAACGTTGACTTCAGCTTTCGTGTTCAGTACAGGAACAAAATGATCTGAGGTATAGTGTTCTGCCATTACTAGACTCACAAAGGCATTAGTCTATAGTTCTATAGTACCGGAGATTGTGTGTATCTGGTAAGAATACTAGACAGATCTCCATATATTTAACTGATTATGTTAGGGTGTGGACTGTGCCCCATGTTTGGAAAAAGGAATGCTATCTACCATAGCACTGGAAAAAAAAAATTATTATTATAAGCCTTGCTGTAATGGAGTCCAAATATTGTAGAGTTGTAAAAATGTGTCTATTTTATTATGGGTCTTGTTTTTTCTTAATATAGTCTGTAAATCCCGTCCTGCCTCTGTAATCATGATTAAGTTGTAGTTACATTTTGTTTAGGGGGGAAAAAAAAATCTGTTTAACTGTTTAAGTGCCAGAGCATTAAGGATCCTCATTTTATAATATAATAGCATTCCCGTCCGAGGACTTCATATGTGTCTTTGTTTAACTACCTCATTGTTATGAAGCTCCATCCTAACTTGAAGAACAACTAACCTGTGAGCCTGGGTATACTTTTAGGAAGTGTAGTTGTGTAGGAATGTTGTGGGGTTATTTTTGTTTGTTTGGTTTTTTTGTTTGTTTTTTATTCTCCCCCTGCCAGTTACTCTAGAACAGACTAGTTAATTACACACTGGAGTTGTTCTTTGGAGACAGAAGGAACACATAACACATTTTGGGATTGGTTCCGAAATACATTGCATCTGTACGTAGTCTAGTATGACTTTTTGTTTTTTGTTTTAGAAGGCGGAAGGATAGAACTTTAAAACACTACTTATTTTTTTTTTATTTTTTTTTATTATTATTATTTATTCTGTAACAATCTTTTGTTGTGCAAGAATATAATCATTATGTAAAACAGCCAAAGCTATGTTCAGCTGTTCCTTAAGGGATTCAACCACGTTACATGTTTTGAATGCAGAAGCCAAAATGTTGTGGGGTCCGGTGGGGATGTATGAATACTGTTGGAGTATTAAACCACAACAAATATTTCTGGGTGAGTGCTATGCACTTCAGATTTTTTAATAAACCTTTTGTTTGCCTAAATGCTCTGATTTTTATTTATTTTTTTAATTAAAAAACTGAGTTTGTAGATTCCAATGTCTTTGTTCAGATGTGAGGAAGGCGCTTGTCTAAATGAAGACTGCTCCATGAAGGCATGAGAAGCTAAACTTTATTTTCATTTTACAGTCCTAGGGGGGAAAAAATAACTTCCTCCTTTAACAATTTGTCTGCTTTATTTTGTGTGCACTTCTAATCCCTGTAGTTCTCTTCATTTTCCCCACACCATATGCACTTAGACAGTTTTTCTATTTTAATTTTGAGACTGATGAATAGTGCAAAAATTATGAATGACAAACTACACAAGATGTAGGAATGCAAGGAACAA
>WWET01000157.1:212450-228221 GCA_011038615.1 Limnodynastes dumerilii | reverse complement strand
CTTTCTAGCGTTATTTCAAACACTGGCCAATAGCCTGTCATTAGCGCCGGGCATTTCCTGCTAGAAGGAAGTGATGTGCGATGTTCAAAAAAGGTTTTTTGTTTTTTTTACCTAGGCACCTGCACAGCGTCCCCTGCCTGGCAGGTAGTTCTACAAGCATCAGCATGCCCTGTCGGGGCACAATCCAGGGTATCGTTAAAAATCCGCACCTCTCATAGGGGCAAATTTTTTATTAACGATATTGTTAAAAAACCGGTGTATTTTTAACGCTAAAAAATTATTGAATAGGAAAAAAAAATATCGGACGTAATTTTACTAAAAATAGCGTTAAAAATACGCTGGCGAACGATTTTAAACTAATTGAATCGGGCCCAGAGAATTTGTTACATACATCTGCAGATATACGATAAGCCACCAGCCACTTACAAGGCTTCTTCTGCCGGGGGTGAGCTCACAATTTAAAAATAAATGACATATGACCCAAAGTTGGGACTCTGACCGTTTTTGAGTTAGGACCAAAACAGAGAAGCCTTGTAAGTGGCTAGTGGTCATATACCGTATTTCCCCATGTATAACACGCTCCTTTGTATAAGACGCACCCCGTTTTTGGAGCCTAAATTTAAAAAAAATAATATTTTTAATGTATTTTTTAACTATTATTTTTAGCATTATTTAAATATAAAAAAATGGGGGCATCTTATACAGGGGATCAGGGGATGTAACACTGAACTTACCTTTTCTATCCCTCCGGCGGTCCCTCCGGCAGTTTCAGGCTCTCTCCCATGTAGCTGTGACTCCGACTGTCTCCCTTGCGGTGCGCGTTGCACAATGACGTTGAGGTGACCTTAGGTCACGCAACGTCTATGTGCAGCGCGCAATGCGAGGGAGAGAGCCAAAAGCACAGCTGCTGGGGAGAGAGCCTGACACCGCCGGAGGGACAGAAAAGGTAAGTTTAGTGTTACATCCCCTGTATAAGACGCACCTGATTTTTAGACCTATTTTGTCTAAAAAAGATGCGTCTTATACATGGGGAAATACGGTATCTGCAGATGTCTGTAACAAATTCTCTGACTTTTATTTATTTTCTTTTTTATAAACATTTTTTATAAACATTTTTATTGGAGAAACAGAATGCTACAGGTCAATGCAGATATAGCTCCTAAATATAATATGTGTTATACATCACCCGGGAAAATTTTACAAGCTTGTAAGAAATACAGTGCACGTAACATACATTTGTAGCAATACAAACTTTTAAGGTTATTACTGTTAATACAAGAAAAATGACTCCATGCATGCAGATTATTGTCAAGGTTTGTTGAATTATAGACGCAGCTGCCCATTATCCTAACAAGTCGCAACCCATAATGGTCTCAAACTAACGATCCTTAGTCCGGCTGAAGCTCAAGTATGGATAAAACAAATAAAAGTTTTGAATGTTTTGTTAATTAATTTTTCAGATTTGGACAGCACGCTTGGGAGCATCTGAAGGGGGTAAAGCAACTTTGGGAAGGTCACCATTTTGATAAGGTTAGCTCTCCCCAACATCAGATGTTTCCATGAATTAAGCTCACCTAGCGATGCTCGTATACTCTGGCCCATATTTAGGTCATATAAATCATGAATATTTTTAGGTAAGAACACCACAAGATATCTAAAAGAGGTTTGAGCCCACAACAAATTTAGATCTCCCCACCTCGGACAGGTTTCTGGAAACTGTAACAGCTATTTTCTCAAGAATACTTTGCAGAGACCATTGAGGGTTCGAGATATAGAGGAGAAGGTCGTCTGCAAATGCAGATATTTTTACCTCCTGACTCCCTATCCTGATTCCAGAGTAATCTGTCCAAGACTGCAGGATGCAAAGAAGGGGATCCAAGTCTAAATTAAAGAGGAGTGGGGATAAAGGGCAGCCCTGTCTGGTACCTGTTGTCATTCCAATGGGGGAGCTTTTTGCACCGTTTATTATAAATAGGGTAGAGGGTTCGGTATAAATGTATTGTAGGAATTGTGAGAAGGTTTGACCAAATTAATTGAAAGATTCTCTGTAAGTGGGTCCAGGACACTTTGTCAAAAGCTTTCTCCGCCTCAAGGCTTAGCAACATGTCCGGTTTAGCTTTCTTTGTTATGGATGCCGCCACAATAACTGCAATTGCTGTACGGACCCCCTTCACAGAGAACCTGTTATGTACAAATCCTAATTAATGGTGAGTAAGTAACTGTGGCAGTAAGGATTGTAATCTATTGCCTACAATTTTAGCCAGAATTTTGTTATGGGCCTGTATGAGGATACCTCTTCTAGGTTCTTGTCAGGCTTTAATATAAAAATTGTGTGGGCAGCATTAAATGCAGGGAATGGAACCAGATCCTTGTGAATCTTTTGAAAGTGAGGTCAGGAAAGGTGTGATGTTATCTTTTAGTATCTTATAATACTCCCCGCTGAAACCATCAGGGCCTGGTGATTTATGATTTGGAAGTGACGCTATCACTTACTTCCTCCTCCGTAATATCCCTGTTAAGTGCTTCCCTTTGCTCTGGGATTAATCTTGGCAACTGAGACTCCTCAAGAATTTGTTGATGCAGAGTCGGGTTATCCGGAGTCGCTGCATATACTTTTTTTGTAATATGCTTGAAATTGACCTATGATATCCTCAGTGGAAGATGTTCTTTTCCCTGAAACCAGGTCTTTAATCAGCAAGATATTTTGTTTCTTTTTTGGAGTCTGGTCATGGTTGCCAAGAGTTTTCCTGCCTTGTTACCCCACCTATAATATTTATTCTTTGAGAAGTCTACCTTGAGTTGGGCAATTGCTAACAGAAAACTAATAGTGCTCCTCTGTAGGGTTTAAGACGTATAAATTAAAGGCTTGATGCATAGCCTCCTGCAACTTGGCATATTTCTCCCTATATTCCTTATTTTGCTTAGCTTGGTATGCAATAATTTGATCCCGAGGAACTGCCTTAGAGGCTTCCCAAATAATACTGGCTTTTCCCAGTGTTCCATGTTATCATCTGAAAATCCCATCCAACTACCAATGAGATGCTGGGTAAAATTTTCAGATTTTGTTAGGTAAGAGGGGAAACGCCAATGATGGGTTATGAACTGGGGCGATCTAATTTTGATTGTAAAAGAGATAGGGCGTAATAGCTACTGCGCATGTGTAGTGACTAATTTATGTAATCTACGTATCGTTTCGTAGATTGCGTATATGCAGTCTACGAAACCCCACCCCTTTCCCCACAGCCTAACCCTAAGTCTATGGGGACTTAGGGTTAGGCTGTGGGGAAAGGAGTGGGGGAAATTAGGGTCAGGCTGTGAGGGAGGGGAAACTTAGAGTTAGGCTGCGGGTGGGGGTATTTAGGGTTAGGCTGTAAGAGGGAGACTTAGGTTTTGGGGGGGGAGACTTAGGGTTAGGCTGCAAGGGGGAGACTTAGGGTCAGGCTGCTTTTCGGTGCTCTGGGGATCGATTGCTATACCTCATCGAGGCATAAGCAATGGATATCCCAGCCAGCTAGGAGCATACGGTTCTATCGAAATAGAGCTGTACGCTACAGGGTGCTTAGGGTGTGTTTAGTTTAGCAGGAATAAAGCAGAAGAATGCTCTAAGGAGAGCATTCTAGCCATGAATCTCTCTATTTGTTATTCCCACTACAGGGTGGTTAGCGGTTAAAATCACCTCCAATGTCAAAGCTCTGAGTTTTCCTTTCTGTTCAGTGGTTTATATGGGAAATGTAGTTTGATAACTATCATTAACCATTAAGCATGTGAAAGTATATGAGCTAATAAGGCAATCATTGCAAACTGAAACAGAGGGGCTTAGGGTTAGGCTGCAGGGGGGGGACTTGGGGTTAGGGTTAGGGAGTGGGGTTGCTTACCTTTTGGAGCACCATGTTTATCGAGGCATAAGCAATCAATATTCCAGCCAGTTTGGAACTGGCTGGGAGCAAACGGCCGTGTCAGTCAAACCATAGACCCGATAAAAAAAGTTAAAGCTCGCCACACTATGCAATGCAATGACGACCAATATAACACGCTGGTTGCCAGGGACATCACATAGTGACCACACACATACTGCTCGATCGGTGATATATAACTGCTGTTCTGTGGTGCTCCTAATAAAATCCAAAGATCGCTTGTGCTAACGTTCATTGGTGATTATCGGTTTTGATTGTTTTTGTTCCATGTGTGGAAAGCTTAATAAGTTGGTCATGTTTATCTTTTAATTTGGTAGGAAAACTATTCTATTATGAACTAAACTAATCTAAAAAAAATAAACAAACAATAAAAACCCCCAACAATACCAAACCAAACATAAGCTACAATAAGCTGTTTAATTAATAACCCCTTCAAAATTAGAATAAATATGGAACATGTGTATTTATTGCAAATTGACCATTTTTTAAACCCATTGTCAATAGTTATTAATATAATTTGATCTTTTCCCTATCTGAAAGCTTCCAATCAAAAATCCATTACATCATCTAGTTCAGGGCAATGGAACCGCTTCTATTTATATGGTAAGTATATATCATTAATATACATGCTAATGCAATAATGTCACAGAATTGAATATTTTAGAATACAGAAGTTGGCAACATTCCCAGACAGTTACTATAGCAACAGCAACCCAGGATCTAAATGCAATACTCACAATACCTAAAAAAAAATCCAAGGGAGCGTTATACACTAGTCACATGACGTGGGCAACAGCTGTCCCCTTTTGGCTAATCACTTCGTAAAAAAAGTTATCCTAGGCTGATGCTGAAACAGCATGGGCCCCTTCTGTGACACATCGCTGCCCCCTGTGACATGGCGCCGGCTCTTATTTCAGAATGAATAATTAACCAGCTGGAGCTGACTAATGATTTCCTTATAGATAGAAATTTTGCAATAATAAGGTCTTAATGTTGAGTTTTGAGGAAAAAAAAATTAATAAAAAAAGACAACAAATTTTTTGATTTGTATTGCTGTTTTCTACTTCTAAATAAAAGGAAATAGGTTAGAAGCAGTAACATAAATAAAATTGGGATCTTTAATGTGAATGGGAACATGAGGTCAAAGTTCAGAGTTCACAAGGCAAAACATTTGTATTGTACATAAGTAGGGCTTTCTTTCTTTCTTTAGGCTCTCTAATTCCGAAACTGTATGTACTCTGAGCAAACATAATTTACCATAGTATTGTTTATAAAGGGGATAATGGAACTTTGAATTATAAAGGTAGGGACTCTAAAAATGCTGTCTAAAAGTCTAATAATGTAAACAGTACAGAATACATTACCCCATATAATATGAAGAAATTCCATTCTTGGAATACTTGAGATGTAAAGTTCTTTTTCATAAAATGCTATGTTAAATTAAAACAAAAAGCAGCTTTCAGGTAAATGAAAAAGAAGTGTGAAAGAAATGATGGGGTAGATCCAGAACTACGTCCGTCTTCCATAGACGGACGTAATTCAATGAACAATAGCTACTGCGCATGCGTAGTAGCTATTGTACGTAGTCTGCGTATCGTTTCTATACGTAGATTGCGTATATGCGGTCTTGAAGACCGCATATATGCAATCTACGTATGGAAATGAAACGCAGATTACGTACGATACTCTTATGTAGACATGACATTTGCTGCCCCTGAAACCTGTGCTTTATGAAACAGACATCAAGCAGACTGTTTAGTTATAGAAAAATCTTTACAGATTGTATAAACATGTCTGGTTGCCCAGCCTATGGTAAACAGGTAGGAAATTTTGTAATTCTTTTTCTCTTCTTTTTTTTTTTCTGGAAAGAAAATAAAAAAAACCCCAACAAATTGGTCAAATTAAAAAATATAAATAAGATATATGTAAATAACAATTGCTATATCACAAAGCGCTTATACAGGCAAGAACTTATCTTTAAAAATATGCTGTCACAAGAAGGATGAGGTAAGTACTTAGGGGTAGATTCAGAACTACGTACATGAGTGTATTTACGGTTACTGTGAGCGTAAATGCGCCCATTATTCCTTACTGCGCATTCGTGCAGCAGATGTTACACCATGTACCTCAGAGCGTAAGGGCCTTCATCTTAACTACGTTCGAAGGGGCATGCCAGATATATGACACCCGTAATTACGCTTCGGAGGCGGGCGAGGCATTTAAATTGTACAGTATGGGCGTGCTTAGGTGCGTAAGTACATGTAGCCATTACGGCCGCCAGGAGTTACGCTTGGAAAAGTTAAGGTAGGGTTTGGAAAGCGTAACACAGCTAAACTACGTCCGACCGAGGGGAGTGACAAGGGGAGTGCATAGTAAATACGATAGCATAAGCACACTACGCTAGGAAACGTAATTACAACGTAGTTCTGGATCTGGCCTTTAAAGTTCAAAAAGAAGTAGTATCATAAAAGTGCTTGCAACAATGGGCCAGATCCTGAATAACGTATGACAGGGGAATTACGATTCCCGATATCGTAATTCCCCTGTCCGTTAGATTGTGCGCATGCATACATAACATATTTCCGTTTGCCAGTGGTTACGATAAAGGGGCTGCAACCCCCAATTTACGATGGTTGCATCTCCGCCAGACCTAGTCGGAAATTTTAAGGTAGGAAACTGGACATATAAGTGTCCAGATTTTACTACCTTGAACGGGGAAGTGCAGGGGGCGTGCACTCCTTGCTACGCAATCATCCGTAATGACCTTGCGCGCCCGTAAGGTGTGCGTAGACCAGCATCCGGCCCAATGTTTCTTAATGTTCTCCAGTAAAATGAAAATTTTCTAAAGTTTGTAGTGTTTCTTTATTTCCTTCCACAGTCCCTCAATCAATGGTAATTATGAAATATAAAAGTTGAAACTGAAAAAACCTCTTGTGTAGATAGTTTTCCACAGTAGATAAGTAACAGAACTTATATGCTCACAATATTCACCTTTTAGGCTTTGAGCGTATAAGAATAGTACCCCTTTCAGATTGCCACTATAAACCTGTGTTTTTAGCCAAATACCCCGCAAACTACGTTTTTGGTGGTGATCTGAAATTTACCATGGTCCTTATTCCGGGTCTAATAAACTGGGACTTAGACACAGGAAAAAAAGAAGGGGTTTTTCTGTGTCGGACCCCAGTAAGTGGCATTGTGAGAAGTGCTGACCCCGGTTTTTCAACCCAGGTCTCACCTAATGCACCCGATTGTTGGGAATTGTTTACTGTTGCTATGCAGTTTTTTGTATTACATGTAATAAAATTTTGATGTGGAGGTACCTGTTTTATTCTCTTTGTTTTTAACGTTCCTACACATTGTGCACTTGCCGCACTTATAAAAGCCTTTGTTGAGAAATTTTTCTTTTACGTTAGGTACACCAGTTGCACTTTTGACTACCATATTCCTAATAATCCTAGTTCTTCAGTAAATGAAAGAGAGCTTTTTGGATATTACATCTCGCAGGTCTGGGTCTTTGAAAGGGAGATTCCAATTTCTTTTGATGATGTCCTCTATTGTCTTGTAATTCTGGTTGAATTGAGTTGTGGATCTAACTTCCTGGTTCTTTTCTTCTTATTTTTTCCCTCTTTTTCCTTCAGAAGTTTTTTTCTTTTTCTACCTTTTTAAACGCCATGTCTATTTCCACTGCTTTGTACCCTTTTCTTAGAAATTGTTCTTTCAGATCTTTACTTTGTTCCAAGAAGGTTTCTTTTTCTGAACAATTCCTTCTTATTCTTGTGTATTGACTGAGAGGTACAGATTTCAACCATCTGGGGTGATGCTCACTCTCTCTTGGAATAAACAAATTTGTGTCAATGGGTTTCCTATGCATTTTAGTAGATAGCCTAATTTCTTCCCTCCTGATTTTAAGGAATTCCACTTCCTTTCTGTCCACACTGAAAATTAGCTTAATATTCATGTTGTTCCTGTTCAGATGTTGGCAGAATTTTTCTAGGGAATTTTCATCACCTTCCCAAACAAATAAGATATTGTCTATATTCCTATGGTAGGCTTTTAAGTAAGTTTTTGTTGGAGGATAGCTATACACATATTGTATCTCATACCACACCATAAAGATGTTGGCGAAGCAGGGGGCAAATTTAGTCCCCATTGCTGTGCCATCTTTTTCAACTCTCCATCATCCATTTGACGTCCTCCATCCCCAATGAATGATTTATCAAAGTATACAGAAATTGGACATCTGCTGTTACTAATTTACAATTATTGTTCCATGTAATCTTCTCAATTTACCTAATGGTGTCACTTGTATCTTTCAGGTATGATTTGATATGCTTCATAAATGGTTGTTAACATGAATTCATCATTTGTGATAAGTTAGACGTAAGTGACTCGACCCACTTTCAAGAGTGCATAAAAGACTGGGATTTGTGGGTTTTTCATGAGTAAGATCACTTTCTAACGATTATTGATAATTCCTCATCCGGAAATTTTGTCTATCAGTTGTCTAATTGCTTCTTAATTTTATCTGTAGGAATAGTTTTGAGTTTCTTATAAGTGGCAGAGTTATCCAATAATTTGTAACATCCTTTGTTACATTTCTTTCTATCCATCACCATTACCCTCCCACCTTTATTCAAGGGCTTAATGACAATTTATTTGTTATTTTTAAGGGAATGAATTGCTTCTCTCTTTCCTTCTAGGATTGTGTCTCTTCATTTTTTGTCCATCTAATAGTTTGATTTCTTCTTTCACTACCTTTTCAAATATATCTATGAAACATCCTTTAGTGTGTTGGGGGATGAAGCTTGATTTCTTCTTGTACTTGTTTCCTTATCATGTTTCCATATCATTAGTTCCATTATTCTTATCTTTTAAAAAAAATTTCAGCACCAACTTCTTAATGAACTTTTGCATATCCACAAAGACATTAAATGCATTGCCCTTCTCGATGGGAGCAAATTTCAGTCCTTTGCTGAACACTTCCTCTTCTGTTAGTTTGTGGCTACTGAGGTTGTAGTTCCTAAATTTTCCCTTTCTAAAGTCTTGATTATTTGTTTTTTCTCTCTTTCTTTTCTTGTTATTTGTACCCCCTCTCTTTCCTCTTTTTTTCTCCTTCCACCTTTTTTTTATTTTTTTATTCTTTTATTTTTCTTTATTTTTTTAAAGTCAGTTTTAAGTCAACCTTGTGGGTTGGTTGCCCAAATTAATTATGTTATTGAATTCTTCTTCCCTCCCATTTAGGGGTTTGAATTTGTTGAACTTTGGTATCTGGTAGTTTTCTGGTCTTCTTATTCGTTGATCCTGGGGGAAGGTCTGATGTTGTGGTCTTCCCTCATACCTTCTTCCATCATATTCTTATTAAAATTCCCCTTTCTTCTTTATTCCGTTGGTAGTCCTCAAATGAAAACAAATAGGGAGCGGGGGGACCCCCTAGTGTAGCACTGACATTTACAAATGAATCAAGTTCTTCAAAAGTTCTTCTCACATTCGTTTTCTTTGTTAAATCGTATTAAGTATGATCTTTCCCGTCTCCCACTTTCCTTCCTCCAGATATTTGCTCTCAAGGATATGTAAAACAGAAAATATCCCCTCTTTACAGTATGTTCAACAGTTGATAAAAATTGAAACCAAACTTATCCACTCACCCGGGTTTGTATTGTATGTAAGTGTACAGTATGGGCGTGCTTAGCTGCGTAAATACGAAAATACGCTCCGTAACGTAGCGTATCGTAAATGTGAACGTATGGGCCATTCACTTATGTGTTGTGTAAATCCGTACGTGTGGGCGCGCCAATTTTCCGTGAGTCTAAAATACATCTGAAATACGCTATGTAGGCGGGGGTTTGTATTTAAAGTGTACAGTATGGGCGTGCTTAGCTGCGTAAATACGCGTTGCCCATGCGTATGTGAGCGGATCACTGCGGTTACGTTGCCAAAAGTTAAGGTAGGGTTTGGAAAGCGGATCTCAGACAAAATACGTACATTCAAGGGGTGTGACAAGGGGAGTGTATAGAAGGTACGCGCGTGTAAATACGCTACGCGAGGAAACGTATTGCAAACGTAGTTCTGGATCTACCCTAATGTGCCTTAATATTATTAAGGTGCTTTGTGTCATTTCCTTGAGGATGAAATTATGGTAGAAGTTTTTAGAAAACTTAAGACTGCATTTACGCAATCTACATAAGGAGAAGATACGTAGATAACGTAAAAAATGTACTACGCATGCGCAGTAGGAAAAACCGCTAAACACTGGACGTATATGTTATATGTCCGGTAGTCTGCATACGGCCCATAGATCTGATATTTAATTCCTAGAAAGGGATAACCTTTTCCTAGCCGCTCCCCATAACAGTTTCCTCCTCATAAGACACAGCTTACTCACCGCGATATACCGTTAGTTCTTCTGCAGCCACAGGCAGACTCTGCGCACGTTCGGACCTACGCATGTTGGGAATAGGATATTAATCTGCTCTTTTAAAAGCAAAAAAAGTCTCTTGCAGGGGTTTCCAGACATTGCAAGCCCCCACTTCCCCCCTCACATCTGTGACCAGTAGCTGTCAGACCTCCTGCAGTGGCCATAGTTCTTCCAAAGGGTCATGATGGTGAATAGTACTATGTGAAAGTAAGTGTCTTAATAGATGTTAAGGAGACAAATGTTGGATGATAGCACGGTCAATTATTGTTCCACCGGTAGCTCTTGGAAGAAGCTAATGCTTCCGGTGGGGTTCAGGATAGGACTCCCCTCTACTGATTATTCACTGAATAGCTCTGCAACCCCAAATACTACAGAAATAATTACATGGACATGATTTTGATCAGACACTAGAAGGGCTAACATCATATAGAAGTAAATCAGTTGCAGGTACTAATTGACCAACATTAAGGTTCTAACTTCTATACATTATAAAAAAAAAAAATTCAGTCCAGCACACAGGGACTCAAAGAGATTTGTCTCCTAGAATCACTGTAATGTAACGCACACTGTTTGCGATGGGGGGAGGCAATACAAGCAGCTTAGTCCTCTAGCGCTCAACTATCACTAGTGTAAAGCACTAGGAGTAGAAAAATGAGTATCATCGCTCAGTACTGTGTAACTCGTGGAATGAAGCCCTATTATGATCTCCATTTACAAAACAGCGATGACTTCGATTTCAGTCTATAAAGACTGCTGTAAAAAATGAATTGCCATTTACAATGCAATGATCGCCATGGACAATGTCGATCAATAGCATTGGCTGGAATACAGAGCATGTGTGTGTGTGTGTGTGTGTGTTTGTGTGATAATTAAATAAAACAAATAACTAGTATTATTATTATTATTTTTTTATAATTAAATAATAAATAAATTATTTTATGCATTTAAATAATATATTTTGCCCACTGGAATCATCAATGGGTATTCTGGTGGGCAAAAAAAGAAAAACAAAAGAAATAAGGAAAGCGTTGCAATCACCTTCCCGGGAGTTGCGATAGAAAGATAGGGGGAGAGCACCCTATACCTCCCTGTCTTTCTATCACTACTCCTGCTATCACCACCTCCAATACCGCAAACCCAAGTACCGCTGGACCCTGTCTGTCAGACTTTTCTACATACCAGAGAACACTCCAAAAGCCTCGGCAACAACACTCTCTATATTGTACTGAACTCTAATATCAACTGGACCATTCATATCGATAATACCACTATTTATATTCAAGTGCACTCCAACACAACCCCATATTGCTCCATAACGATTGAAACAGGTTGTGTAAAATCACCCACCCTCCATTCCTATCCCCATTTCAAATTCTGTACCACATTTGTCTGGTGCGAATAACTACGAAATAATACAGTCTGCAATCCCATTACCTACAGGACCTCGGTGAACGATATTTCCCACTGTCCTGCAAGGCATATAATAGGGCTATTTATTACACGAGTTACATAATACTGAGCACTGATACCCATCTTTCTACTCCTAAGATGTGGGCAGAGATCTGCTGCCACCTAGAGGCAGCAACAACACATCCTGACACTTTTGCTTGTTAGTGCTTAATTGCACTCAGACTAGTTTCATGCTTAGAGCATGTTATGCTTAAATCTCATTACACATTTATTCAGAGATAATCGTGATTAAATATAATGGCCCTGATTCACACCTTAGAAGCAGAATCTAGATAAGGCTGGGTGAGAGTGCTGGGGGATTCTCCACCTTAAGAGGGAATATATGCACGGTGAGTAAAGGTTGCCCTATGACACTCGGAAGTGCCATTAGGCACCTAAATATGGGGGTGGGACAGGGGAGGGGAGCGGAGAAGTAGGCCACGCCCTTTGTTTGTAAGGATTTCCGCCATGTGACACCCTACCTTAACTTTTCAGCACTGTCCCTTAGTAAATCTGGCCCTCGGAGTGTAAGTGTTTTTAGTGAATCCTAATCTTAACCCTTTCCTATTTTCCTCCATTTCCTGCAGCCTGACCCTAACCTTCTCCTTCTTCAGCCCTTACCCTAACCCTCCATGCCCCAAAGCTTAACCCTCCATGCCTCGCAGCCTAACCCTAACCTTCCCCTTAAGCCCTAACCTTAGCTCTCCGCAAACCTGTAGCTATTGAGAATGGGGAAACAAATAGGTTCCTGTTGCCAGTAGCAATTTTCTATTTACAGTTGGTTGCAATTAAACAATCTTGATCATTTTCGAAATAGTTCCAGTTAGACCGGCAACTGCATCTCACCCTCCAGAACCAGAGGTCTGCCACCAGTCCATGAATAAACGTCATAAGCTACATTACCATTTAATATCATAAACAATAATAATGTACTAGTCTTTGGATAAAAACATGTAGCATTCACATTTGGAGCCAGATTTACTAAGCTGCGGGTTTGGAAAAGTGAAGATGTTGCCTATAGCAACCAATCAGTTTCTAGCTCTCACTTTCTGTTTACATACTAGAGAATGTCAGCTAAAATCTGATTGGTTGCTATGGGCAACATCTCCACTTTTCCAAACCTGCAGCTTAGCAAATCTGGCTCCTGGTCTAATACGTATTCTAAACCACGTTTATACCACATAAACAATGTGTCAATTCAAACATATATTTTTGAATCTGGTCCCACTGAGCCATATATAGAGGTAATTGACAATTTAATACCATTTTTGTGATAACTTAGTTTTGACTTTAAAAAAATTCTGACATTTAAGCACAAATTAATCAAGCACCAACATTTATTAAATGTTCACAATAGCAAAATAGATTTATATTATTCAATATCGTGATCTATCCTAACAAGGTTCATTGTAATACACATTATATATAAAGTAAACAAAAACCACAATAATGGTAATATCAATCACATAGTAAATAGAGGTCATTTACGATCAACACTGCATCAAACGAGCACTGACATCATTCTTCATCACTTTGTACTGGTTTGCGCTCATTAGACAATAGCGTCTCCAGTCTCTGCCATCGGGTTGGCGGCCATAGGATATGGGTGGCATGTGCATGCAGAAGTCCAAGAGAAACCGGTCCAAAAGAATTACTGTCAAAGCTACGTCCACGATGGTCACCCTCCACCCACATGTGACCACGGGGAATCTTCACATACCGTTTCTTGTATCCAATTGTTTTTACAATGTCTCCTTCCAGGCCAATGACTCTTTTAATGATCTTCTGCTCTGGGTTCTTTGGAGACACTAGGGAGACAATGTCCCCGCGCTGAACTTCATAATTCCGAATCCTCCATCGGTTCAATAGCACCACATCGGATTCATTTTTCCCACCAGGATTTAAGGAAGGCTGCATGGAGATGCCTTCTACCCTCGCTATACAAGCCACGCGGTCAAGGAAAGTCACTGTGACCGGAATAGCCACAAAAAATCCACTTACAAATGCCCGAAGATATCTCCTTCCATGCCACTGTGCCATCTTCCTGCTCCTTCAGGTCACCACATGCCAGCTGGGGCAGATCTGTCACTGTGCTGTAATTAAAAACAATTTTAATTACTTTTTTTAATCGTAATTCGGTTTTGTTGATTCTTTTAACATGTTTATATTTCATTAACAAGCCACCCATATGCATAGAAATGAGCAAAGTAATTATCTTTGAATGAAAAGTAATCATAAAATAACATTTATAGCAAATCGAAAGACAGATTGGAGTTTAATTTCACCAAAATGCAAAAATAAACGTAAACAACCTTTAGCCCCTACGTCCAGCAAGTCCACACAGTAGCTCAGCTTACGCTAAATGCGCAGGACTTTACGTACGTAAGCGCCCACCTCCACATCCGGGCATGCGCAGTAGCTGCTGCGTCGCGGCCATTACGTTGTCGGAAGGCCTAGCGGTTTCCTCTCTGAGCGGCAGCAGGTCCCGGCGGCTTACTCGTTGCTCCGGTGGCTGTTCGTCGTTACTAGCAGCCACGGTCAGGCAAACATAGTTGACAGTCTATATACCTCCTTCGCCATCTTGTTCCCCCCCACTGTCTGGCGTTAGGGCCCCGGACACGCGTTAGTCTCCGCTGCTTTGTGCGCGTTGTCCTCGCCAGGAACTTTACCGCCGTTCCAGTGTTTAGGATCCGGGGAGATTGAAGTCCCCCTCAGGTGTGACCATGGTGAAGAAGAACAGCATCCCGGAGAGGTGAGTATGGCCAGTCCGCCATGATGTTACACATTGATCTGCTGACCGCTCCCTGTAGCCTCTAAAACAAACAGGACTGGTCCACCTGTGCTGCCCCACGTGTTGTGGAACTGCAAGTCCCAGCATGCCCACCCAGCTTCCCCTACGCTGCAGAGGGAATGCTGAGACTTGCATTTCTGCAGAGCTCCATATGGACCAAGCCTGATGCAGAACATGTATGTGCATTGGCCCTTTGTTGTGCTGCGTTTACAAACAAGGGGCCCTTTGCAATCCTGTTGAACTACAACTCCCAGTATTGCCTGAGTGCTGGCACTTCATGCTGGGATTTATGCTTCAACGCTAGTCTAGGTTATTGTTGCCTATCATGTTGCTCTATAAGGTAGGTATGTCATGCCAAAGGTAAGTATGGCCACATGATGGTGCACAAAAAATAAATCCTTGCAATAGATTTGTAGTCAATTGAGTCACTTATCCCAAAAACAAAACCCTACTGTTTCTGTAATTGTGTCGGAGATGCTGCAGATCCATGTGTAACCGTGTGGATTGTGTCGAATTTAAGGATTTTAATCTGATTGTATTCCCTGTAAGGTGAGCTAAGTGTAAGTGTATGGAGGCTGCAGACACTTGCATTTTAGTGATGCCTTTCAGGGAACCAGTAATAATACAAAGAGAAAAGAGAAAATCCCTTGTATGTTATTGACTGTTGATAAGACTTGTGAAGGTATGTAAGTCGTTTAAGGACACTTGATTGCAAGGTAAGTTCAACATGTCGGGTATCTCCATCAATGATCATGTTTATGATGGTGGAGTAATGTAAATCTGTGCAACGTTAAGTGTTTACAGCAAGAGGCCATTTTATAATCGTGATGTCAGTATCCTAGTGGATTGTAATCAAAGGAATAGTGTTTCTTTTTTTAGTTTGTCAAACAGTACATATTGGGCCTGATTCAATTAAACGCGAATTAAAAAAAAAAAAGCGGATATAAAATACGCACCTTTCGCGCGCAAAAATAACCACTATTCAATTAGAAATGTCCCACCGCCTCCAACGCGCGTTAAATGGACCATGAGCGTATTTGTTAGCGCTCATTTTTGTGCTTACCTACTGTTATAAAACACGCGCGTGTATTTCTGTATCTTTACCCATGCAATACAAATGTCAGCACAATCACTTCCCATAAGCAGCCCTGCCGTCATATGTCTGTAATAATCTATTTAGTACCTTCTGCACTTGAATGTCA
>WWET01000157.1:136379-188583 GCA_011038615.1 Limnodynastes dumerilii | reverse complement strand
CCTCAAATGTACCATAATCCATAGGTGGTGTTACATGTGGCATTGATATTAATTTAAACGTAAACAATATATCCATGTTTTTTTTCTACTTATTACAATGGGTATAAAGATGCTAAAATGCAAGTTGTTTCCATCATAGTGTCTTTTAATAAAGTTCAACCATCATCTACACACAGCAAAGGAAAAGATTTTATGATCTATACCAATATTTATGTGAATGCATCAATTCACAAGGAAATGGCTTCATCACTGAGGTGCAGCTTTCTTTACCATGGATACTGGATCAGTCTAGCAAATAGCAGATTCCATTTTGTGCAGCCAATAGATCCATATAAATGTCGTTGCACTGGACAATAGTCTGTACTGGTAACTAGTTTCATAGACGGTTTCCTTTATACCATTTTTCCAATGATATTCTATAGTTTATATCTGTACATGCATTTGAGAGCAACATGTATTTTATCTGTAATTTCCTGGCCATAGAATCCATCATTGATGTTTTGTTGGAATAAATACTAGTAGAAAATGTGAAGAAGAGTTTGCTATATTTTCACTTTTACTGCTTAACATTCACTAATAAACATTTCCTGTGTTGTGTTTACCATTTGTTAAGTCTCATTTTCTTATCTGATTTATCATGTTTAAAGCTATTATGAAGTATTATTAATAAGTACACTGGTTATCGATGGTTGTTACAGGGTTCCTTATGTTTTATTACAAGTGTGTTGTCTGCGCGGACTACAAAAGTTGTCATAGATTCTTCCTATCACCCACAGTTTTGAAGTCACGCCTTCTTCAAAAGCCAATATTTTATTGGCTGCTTCCAGCACTAGGTCAAGCGAGTCTGTTAGTCCATAGGTCATTCATCAGATTTCAGGGCCCTGTGCGAGTTGGTCCACGTGTTGGCCATCAGCATTGGGTGATAAAATAGCCCCACCGATCGCCACCTTTTGTCCTCAGATGGAGCTGTGAATGTTGCACCGTAACATTTAAACGACAGGAAAACTGTATGAAGCAGTGCTATGAACTTTACTTTAAATGGTGACCAAGACTGGGCCCCTCTTTGCTGTGCCACATACTCAAGTTTACCGTCTGCCATGAGGCCTGTGTCAGCCTCCAGAAAACTTTCCTCAAGGGGATCTCCAGTCTTAATGACCTTGCCTGAGATTTAAACCAATCTAAAAGGCAAGCAGAACTCCGGATTGAAAGGCTGGAATCTCAGTAAAACATATTTCATTTGTATCGTCGTTCTTTTAATCAAGGTCATTTATAGAGAAAACTCAATGTACAACAATTGTTTTGAGCTTTTTGCCTTGAGTTTTTAAACCTGTCTGCTCTCCTCTTGCCGGATTGCGGAATATGACTTTTCATCCCTACCAATGACAAGCGGCGAAAAGTCTACAGCTCCACGCGCTCATATGTTACCTTAAACGTGATAACGTTTTCAGGGCCTGATTAAGAGTACATGACCGGATTCACACTTGGGTGAGTTAGGTGAGGCCATCTGTGAACTCATCTGTTCAACCCCACGATCAGGCCTCCATTTTTATAAGCCTAATGACACTTAGCTCGGAGATCCCTTCCCCACAACCTCCCCGTCTCTTATAAATCCCTCCCTCCACTCTTCTTAAAAAGGGCCCGAGGCTGCCGAGGCACGCCTCTACTTACTTTACTCAGTCTTAAAATACATCACGTGTTAAAGTCCGCTTCTAAGTCCTACGTAGCTTGCGTAGTCCATATGACTGCACAGTAGGTAAACTCTAAATTATACGCACCTAAGCAGCATCGGCTTCTTAGGTGTGAATCTGTTCCACAACATTTAATTTTAAAACTAGTCCTAGATGTACTAAATTTCTTTCTATGCTTTTCATAGTGGCCAGCAGGTGGCACTCTAAAATCAGGTGTGTTTTTTTTCCCTCCCAAATCAAGAAGTCAAAACTGTATGCAGTGAAACAACCAAAGAACCATGTACAAATCATTCTCCTTTCTATTCCATTTACACGGTATAAAACATAATGGGTAACAGGACAGCCTTAGGGCCATGGGCTGTTTTTGGATGGTCTTTTTTTTTTCTTTTCGGTAAGAGAGTGACACATTTTGCACCAATATATGTATTTCCTAGCAGAGCTGCATAGTGGCAGTGGGGAGTACAACATGTTTATCACACAAACGTAAAGATTATTAAGGCTTTCTAAGAATGAGCTTAATGGTTCTTGGAAGGATGTAAGTGTGCCCTGCACAGGTTTCTGACCAAGAACTATCTGAGGACATACATTAGTCATACCGAGGTCACTGACTGCCCCAAGATATCCGGTGGAGTCTGAGGAGAGCTGGCAAATCTCCTGCAGTGGGTTTGAGGCCTCATATTACACCCCCTGCTTACCAACACTACTATTCCTACTGTTAGTAGGGACCATCCCTAGTAATACTATGAAAACTATCATCGATGGTCAGTGGGCATGGCTTCAGGACATAGTTTGCATATATTGCTTCATCAAGCCCCACCCCCCATACCAGCATCAACTTCCTCGCTTCAGAAAGTTGGTAACTGAGTTATACTGATGCATTTGGGAGTCTGCCCGAAGCTTCTCTTGTAGGTGTCATTTATTAGGAGGAAATTGAAGATATTCATTTTGGATTAAACTGAAGATAATCTAATAAACTGTAAATAATGATTTTTATGATTGAGTCCTAAATCTATAAATATTAATAATGACCACTTTGAGATGCTTTGTACAATTCCATGTTGGTATTTGTTCATCATTCCTCTCCCTGTGTCTACAATGGTTCCGCTGGGGTGGAGCAAGTGTGAAAGCAGCAAATGTACTTTTTTCCTCTGTTCTGATGTGATGGGACTGAAGGTAACACAAGCAAACAGCTTATATTTAGTAATATCAATGTAAATACAGCATCAAAATTAAAGGTTAAATAGCTGATGAGAGCAAAGAGGGTTCAAAACTTAGAACTTTATTTGCAAAAGTGCAAATAAAAGAACATTTGTTACTACAAACTGATTAAAAGAGATTCTGAATGGCTCTGGTATCTATAGTCTTATCCACACTTAGACATAGAAGCAGCCATTTTGTACTGAACCAGTATTACACCTATTCAGGAAACATTTACTTTAGTTCAGATCCTGTTTGCAGAAAATTGAATTTGCTGGCATTTATAGACCTGTTCTTAAACTAAAATACTGTAAACCACAAAATGTCCCTGCAAAGCTGAATCGCTATATTTTCCACTATCTTAACGTCATTGTTTAATTAGACCAACACACATTACTATAATAGAATAGAATCTTGGTTCCTTGTTTTATTTAAGGTTTTACTGTTCACAAAATACTTGGCCCTCCAGTCAAGTAGGCCGCTTACGCAGCTTGCTTGCGTAAGTGACCTGACCTTATCAGGTCTGGATTTGGCCCTGTATGCTTTATCCCTTACTGTACAATTACCGTCCCTTCCCCCTCTCACCAAGTGTACCTCACTTATGCAACCCGTCCCAGCATGTTGAAAGTGTACCCATTCCATCAGCCTGGATCCGGTCCAGGATTATTAAATCAGCTTTAATCTCTAAGATGTGAGACACTAATTTATAAATGAAAACATTTTACGTTTTTTATCTTTTTGCAGCTTTTTGTGTAGGATAATTGTACTGCCTCCTCCTCCATAGCAATGGAGGATTAGTTTGATAATCATTCTGTAAGTTTATACTCTCTGACGGGGAGTTCCTGTCAGAGGGTATAAATATGTGTCCAACAATAACTTGAGTCATTAGCCACCGGGACGCAGAAGAAGAAGGAGCATCCGTCACTGGAAGAACAGAAGGACCGCAGGACCAAGGACACCTTCTGAAGTCTTCTGAACTGTGAGTATGAGTATTTTTTTGTTATTCTTTATGATGTCTATAGGAATGGAAATTTTAATATTAACATAAAAACAAAGTTACTTTAACTTTACAAATTGGACACAAATGGTTAACAAAGAATTACATTAGTTTCAATTTTACAGTGGAACAAGCAAATACTTATAGGACTCGGGACAGGGAATTTAGTTTATACACTTTTAACACTATAGATTTACTGGGTTCGGGCCACTGTAATGATTTATTTTAATCTTGGCACTGTATGTATATGGCGGCATGTCATTAATTCTTGTCATGCTGCCGCTTATGGTACTAAAAGGCACAGCATGGGCATGCTGTGCTTTCTAGTACTATATGTGGCAGCATGCAAAAGGTAAATAGCATGTCGCGCATTGAATATTTTAAATACAAAATACATTATTATTTTTGAATAACATTTTATGAATTTTTTTTTTCTTATATTTTGTATTAATAAGGGGCACAGAGTGTGGTGATTTTTTAACACAAATCGCCATGATTTATACCTTAAAAAATCGCCACACATCACTGAGGATTCTAAATCGCCAGAAAAAAACACCCCTTAGTAAATCCGGCCATTTGGAACCCCAATGCGCCTGGAAATTTGCGGAGATGGCTCGCGATTTATAATCGCAGCCAAAAGTCGCCTTTAGTAAATTTACCCCTTAGACTTTGATTGTTTGGCCCAATTGGGTGCCTGATATAGGCATTAGAAATTTTTACTATCTTGTAAATATTCCAGTTTACTGTAAATCAATAATATTTCTACAGAAATAAAAGGGCAAACAAATCTTAACATTTATACTTTGCATTGGAATCACAAAAAGAACAGTAAAGATTATAGTGCAGAGGATATTTCCCACTGATCCACGGTAATAATTATTAACTCTCTTCATCTGTCACTGAAATAATGCTGTTACATGCCGCCGCCGTAATCGGCGGGCAGGCATGTCTGACGCGCACCTGGTATCTGCGGCGGGAGCAGGCGAGCGGGCATGTCCGACGCCCGCTTCCCCTGCTTACTAGTTTTCACCTCCGGGCGGCCGCGGCAGCGCGCAACGTTTCTTTACTGGACGCTGACATGTTTCCTTGGTACCATGGCAACCTCCCGCTCTCCAATCACCTTGAGAGGCGGAGGTTGCCATGGTCACTGCCTTCCCTGCACAGCTTCCTGGCGCGCTCTGCTTCCTCGTTCATTGGCTGATGTAATCTTTAAAAGCCTGGCAGATTCCCCCACACGCTGCCGGTTATAGAGTCTGTCCTCAGCCACTATAGCCTGCTCATCTCTTGTTTGTATGCCTAGTGCCCTGTGCCTAGTGAACTCAGACAACCCCAGCCTGTCCTTGCCTAGTACCTCCCTAATTAACCCTCTTTTTACCAGGTCCTGCCTTTCTCCCACCTGCTTGTTATACCCAGCTCGTTTGTTACCTGATCTCTCCTGTGTGATTGTTATTGTTTACCCCCTCGGGGGTAACCTCTGTTTGTTTGGGTGAGTGACAGTCCCTGTTAGTCCCATTCGTCACTTCAGTCCAGTCCCGTGATTCCTCTCAGTCCGCTGTTTAGCGTCCTTGTGTTCTCTGTAGTTTGTTTCCCGGTAAGTGCCTACTTACCGGTTCTGCTCCCTCGTATTTGTTTTTCTCAGTCCTCTCGGGGTTCACTGTGTGGTGTCTTCCTTTCTTTCCTCCGGGTTCAAGTTCAACGGAGTACGACCACGCCCCCGGGGGGGGGCACAGTCCATCCTTACCATCAGGGGCTCTGGTGAAGAACTGGATTGGGGTTAGACTCTGCGTCTCTGGTCCGGCGTGGTCCGTTTCCGGACCGAAACTGAGCTCGATGAGTGACAAGTATTTCAAAAACCAAACTATCTGACAATGAATTTGTAAGAACCATATATTAATATATCATATATTATCTTGCTCTGGAAGGCGATTGTGAAGGTCATCACTGCAATTTTGTAACTGTATTAATAAAGCGAACAGCATATGGAAATTAGCATTTACACAACTCACCGAGAAAAAGGCAATGTTTAGAGATAAATAAAAATTAGGAAAAGCAATTAAAGTGAATAATTAATTGATGTTATACTTTACAGTAATACTGCATTATGTAGAATTCTTGTTCATTATCTGAGTCAACTGTCTATTTAAAGACCACAGCAAGCAGGGACCAGTCCTGCCAAGATACTAGCAAGTTGAAGCATTAAAAATAGTTCACTGATCATTCCCATTTTCCATTCTTCATTGTTTTTACTTTATATATAACTATATACATATATGAAAAAGAGAGATGGTAGGCACGCTGCTATAAACCAAGAGAATGTTTCAGAGGTATAATCATAGGGATTCATCCAAATACATAGGTTGCGTTGAACCAATCCAAAAGTATATATCAGTCACCAGGGACCTGATTCAGAGATTGAAAATAAGAACTTAAAGTTACACCTGGGCTAAACCATGTTGATTTCAGGGGAGTCAAATTTCATTTGTTGCAACAGTATTATAGTTAAAAGGTGATGTTTCCCAGCTCAAGTATAATTAGCAGTTTAAAAGTGAAGCTGATCAGGTATCTGTGTGCAATAAGTAAAAGCAAAGCATTCTCCCTGCATGCATAGAATAAAATGAACTTGACTCCCCCTGAAATCAACATGGTTTTGCCCAGGTGTAACTTTAAGTTCTTATTTTCAGCCTCTGAATCAGGCCCCAGGTTCTTAATCCAATTAAACCGCGTCTTCCCCTGTAGTCCTACCAGTCCTCAATTCCGGATTGTCACAAGTACTGGAAAAAGAGAGAAGAACAGGGGATGCTCTATGGTGAAATATCTTTTTATTAGCCACCAGGCACTTTAAAATACAGTGTACAGGAGCAATTCCTTGTTGTCAGCATATAAACACAGTAACGAGTCAGTGGATAGAAGTCACCGCCCGGGGAACCAGCGTCCTGGAACTTCCTAGCGGCGTGTGGAGCACACAGATACCGGAGCCTCGTACTGCACGTGGAAATGTTCGGACACAGCACCAGCCCGCACCTACGCGTTTCGTCGTAAGAATTCGTCAGAGGGCGTGGCGGGTAGGTGCGTTTCACATTTAAATAGGTAATTAGTTCCGCGAACAGCCAATTAAAAACTAAAACCGAACAGTCTATATTTAAGTATTCAAAAAAGACGATCATAAACAAATACATTATGAATATTAAAAGTATAAATAAACAATCATTAAAAAGATAAATGATTAAACATTTGGTTAAGCAGCACAATCATAAATGCGCTTCTACCCCCACTAAATTCAGGAGTATATGTCCTTAAAAAGGGGGAGGGGGATACGTGCCCTGATTCTCTCACACAAATTGAAGATAAAAGTCCCTCGGGTCAGCCCCTACATAATAACTAAGGGGTAACTCTAAACGATTAACAAGTGTTACATAAAAGTTGCAAGTCTTAAAAAGATTGCACTTGTTAGAAATGCATAAAATAAATTGCAAGTATTATAAAAAATTCCCAATATTATAAAGAAAAAGATCACAGTGTTGATTGAAACGCGTTGGTAGGACCCTGATAGCATGTGCTGAGTCGTCTCTGCAGCCCGAGGTACTGTGTTTCCCCTCCCTCCCTACAAGTGTGTTACATAAGGGGGCCCCCTTGTTTACATAATTCGCACTAGGTGTGTGAGGTGAGTTCTAAACATCTTAGGGGAAACGGAGCAATTGAGGGTCTGGATATGAACTGGGTGAAAATGGGTGAGGTGAATGAGAAACAAACCCTTATTTATAGAGGCAAACAAAAGAGTGAAAAAACTAGTGCTTACCTGACCCTGTGCAAGGGGTTTGTTTCTCATTCACCTCACCCATTCTCTTTAACACACCCTGATGAAAATCACCCTAGAGCGATTGAAACTTCGGCTAACCTGTGTTACAATGTAGCAACTTTTTGCTAAATAAATAGTGCATTAATTAATTGTAGCATTTTTTTTTTATTTCTACAAAGTCTTCAGAGTGTCTCCATTCTATTTTGCACTATATGTGTGTGGGGCTCCGGTCCGAACTGGCTGGGATTTCAATTGCATATGCCTTGATGAGGCATAGCAATCGATCCACGGAGCACCGAAAGCTCCGTGCTCTGAAATGGTAAGTAAAATTAGTCCCCCACTCCTTTCATTAATTCTAACCCTAACCCTCCTCTCTCACTACCCTAACCTTCCTTTCCTGGCAGCCTGATCCTAACCCTCCCTTACTTGCAGCCTGACCCTAACCCTCAATCCCCTGCAGCCTGACCCTAACCCTCCCTCCCCTGCAGCCTGACCCTAACCCTCCCTACCCCGTACAGATAGTTTACTCAACTGTCCCTTGGACCGGCGATATTAGTGGCAGAGGGATATCGCCGTTTCCGAAGGTGAATGGTTGAAGTATGCCGAACGGCATACTCACCCATTTTAAAAAAAATTCGTAATTCGAAAAGGAACTTTCAGATGTCTCAATTTCGGAAAGCAGAGTTTCTAAGCGGGGAGTGACAACTACCCTAACCATTGTCATGCCTTAAACCTCCCTTCTCTAAAGCCTAACTCTAACCCTTCCTGTTCTATAGCCTAACCATCGCCAGAACGGGTAGCTTGTTGAAATAAGCCCATTCAACATGGTACCCATTCCGGAATGTAAATTTGAACTAAATATATATACATTCCAAAATGAACGACGCTCCAAATCAATACAAGTATATAGTTCTCCGATGACCATCCAGTCCATACGACAACATATAGAATCCTATAGAGATTTTTCAATAAAGTTTCACAGCAAAAAGTACGGTAACTTGTCTTTTGCTGTGAAGAACTTAATTGAAAAATCTCTGAGTGCCGCCTATTTTGGAATATATATATATATATATATAGCACCACTTACCTGTATCTGCATCGGTTCCTGAACACTTTCCTACTTTCCTCATCCGACCTCCTAGGCTTGTTCTAGATTCCACGATAACTCTAGTGCTGTTTCACGCTTTACTGGAGTCTGATGAAATGATAAGGTCAGCCTCTTCTAGTTTGACATTAGTTACTAAACTGCAGAAAAGGAAAAGTGGAGATGTTGCTCATCTTTATATATATTTTTTTTTATATCTTTAAGGATAAGAAACTGTTTGCCGTTTCTTCCATTTTCCAGCTTTTAAACAGTGAATTATATTGTGTGTTTTTCATTTTTTTTTTGCTGTAGAATATTCAATAATTTTTGAGAACTTTTATGAACTTTACTTTTCCTTGACTTTATAATTTACTGGTATTTAACTATTAAATTATAAAGTCAATGAAAAGTAAAGGTCATAAAAGTTCTCAAAAATGACTGACAAAAATAAGATTAAGATTACAATTGCTTCCCTCTCTCCTCTCTCTCTTTCAGTGGTGGTACGCTCTCCTCACGCACCACCTGCGGCCGCCCCTCTCCTGCTTCTGGTCAGCATACTCTCAGGACATCGTACTCATTGGACCGCTATCACTCATTTATAAAGGTGAGGAGCAGCGTCAGCCTTTTATATAATCGATAAGCCTATACCAATATACGTGTCTGTTTTATTGTTTTTGTTACATATCTAGAAAGTAAAACAAAGGGGGCACCTCATTTGTGTATTCCTATAATATACATTAATAATTCATTTCTGTTTATCTATTGACATATTGTAATTCGTAATAAATTCCTGAATGGTATTATGTATAGAAACCTTGGGATTATTATGTAATGGGGGGTTGGGTACTCTGTTGTTTGTTTGTGTTAATGTAACTTTTTGCTTGTCTCATTGTGAAAATCAATTAACTCAATTTAAAAAAATGATCGCTAAATAAACATCATTCCTCTGTTTTGTACTTGTAACCAACTGCTCCTATAACAGAATTAACATCATTGCAGAAATAAAAGTCCATCTTCAAGGGAAAAGAAATTTGCCTCTAAATATAGATATAGTTTTGTTTCCTTGTGAAGGAGATTCCAGCCTTTCAAGCTGGAGCCTAAAGGTTCTGCTTGCCTTTTAGACAGGTTCAAGTCTCAGACAGTCATTGAGATCTCCATGAGTAGGTAAATGTGGTTCAGAAGACGAACGGAAAGCTTCAAAGGTTGAATCAAGCCTTACATGCTCTACATGCTTAATCTATTGTTTATCATGACTGAGTTTGATGTCTTCTTCTTTGCTACAGGCCTTATGACAGATGGTAAATCAGGGTATGGCGCAGAATGCTTTAACTTAGAACTGCTGCCTGAATCGTTCTTATGACAAAAGTAACAGTCTCTAAAATGCTCTTTCGGCTCTCTCCAAATCATTGGAACAGTGAAATTCATGCACTGAGAACCGGTTCACCAACCTGTGATACAACAAAAATGTATCCTTATCTTAGTCTTCAACTTCGCATCCAAAGTAAAGTTCATAACAGTTCTTTGTGAGTGGTGTAAAATTACGTTTTTGATGTTTAAAAGTTACCTAACCACGAAGGTAACAAAAAGGGTCTGGATGGTTAACACAATTATTAGGCATTGTTCCACTTAGAACTTATGACAGAGGAACATGCAGAAAAAGTAGCTTCCCGATGATATCGGTGGACCAACCATGAGGAGCGTGGCATACATGATACAACAACAGGGAGAGGCCATAAAAAACCTCCCTAAAGGCTCTATAAGTGGGTTAAATATCATAATCTTGGTTAAGGAGGCTGTGTATGATATAAAGATTGTAAGACTATTTTTCAAATCAATGCAGATAAATTCATATATAGTAATACCTGAGATGCCTGTGACTTAATCTTTGTTTATTAGTGTAATTGATGTTGGGAAAAGAAACGTTAAAGGCACAAGTAAATGAATTGATAAAGCAGTTCTCCTGCTTTTATATCTCTGTTTGCAATGTGGTGAGGATAGATAGACAATGGGCCTGGACAGGCTATGGGTAAAACTCCATTTATATAGGGGTCAGATAGAACCAAATAAAAGGGGGTAGGGGGTGTTTAAAATAGGTATTTGAGCAGATGGAAGTTATCAGAGAAAAGATATATGGCGATGGGTTCATTCTTCTATGTTGATTTGAGAAGGGTATTTTAGAATGAGTGGCATGGGGGTACATTTCTGGATCAATTAGTTAAAATCCTGCATGTAAAATGGTTTGATATACTAATACTCCAACTTGTACCAGCCACCTTACCTTCAGGGGGCTATACAATGCCGGAAACACCCACTGTATAGATACTAATACTCCAGACTTGTTCCAGCCACATTACCTTCCGGTGTCTATGTAATGCCGGCAACAGCCGCTGTATAGATTTTAGCTCATATTACTGTGTATTGAAACTCCACCATAACAATGAAGTGTCACTCCTCACTGTTCTATCATGCAGTTCTCCATACACAGAAATAGGAGCTGTAAACCCTATAGTACAGCTTGGTGAAGTCATCACACAGCACCCTGCTCAGGGTCAGACCTTGGAAAATAAAACACTGCGCACAGAGCTCCGACTAAAATCAGTGTTTAAGGATACATAATTTTAAGTGATCAATACACACATATAGGACCAGATCCAGACTGTAACATCTACGTATGCACGTGCCAGATGTTACGCTGCTGATCGCCTGGCGTACGGAATGCAATTCCCTATGTGAACGACAGGGTGGCCCATTCTCTGCTCGCCTAAGCTGGGAATGGGGATGGGGAAACATTTAAATTCTACAGTGGGGGCTGGCTTAAAGACTTTCAGGCGGATCAGCAGTCGTACAGACAAGTAATCCGCACAGGAGACGTAACGTAGCCTTGTTGCAGCGTAGCTGAGTTAAATTGCGCGTGAGAGAGGGGAATGACAGGGAAGTTCCCCTGTTCATGTGTAGTTCCAGAGATCCGTGCACACGGAACACACGTGGATGTCTGAATTAGGTCCATACGGCACAGTGACCCAGATCCAGACTTAAGTTCCCTTTAAGTACAATCTCGTAGTGCAGTTACGCGATCATAAGTATTATACTCACCCCTCGAACACACGTAATTTAGTTGATTTACGAGTTCCAAACCCAACCTTAACTTTTCCTTGCGTATCTGCGGACGTACGTGTCGCCTTGTCGTACGTAACTGCCTAACCCTGCTCCTACTATACAATTTAAATGCCTCCCAACGCCTACAATGCATAAATTCTGCTTGTGTAGTGATGACACGCCCCTTTGTACGTAGTTACATATGATCAGAGTTACGATGCGTAACATCTGCCGTGCGCATGCGCAGTACGTAGTCAAATTTACGCATGCAGTATATTCGCTGTTGTACTTAAATCTGGATATGGGCCAGTGTCATTAAATAACATGGAAGTGAAAGTATTAAGCTGCTGTGTAACAATAAATATTTAGCTGCACTTTCTCCAGGCCTGGTTCTGCATTCTGGCTCTCCTCATAATCTACTCCTCCACCTCTTACACTTCCATCATGTAATTTGGTCTTCACTCTGTCACCAGCAGCAGCTCAGAGCTCACCCTTCCTCTCCCCTCCTCACTCTCTGCCCTCTTCCCCTGTCCCCGCCCCCTCGTGACGCCACGCCTCTCGCACACAGCCAGCCTAATCGTGGAATCCCTGTCAATCGAGACAGAGCGTCTTCATGTAACGCCGTCACCCATTGGCCGCCTGCTGGCCATGTAACCAATCAGACGGCGGCTACCATGGTGGAAGGAATAAATACAAGATGGCTCCTCATATAAAGCCAGGTATCTGGCTTCTCCGCGGCCACGATAAAATATCGCCTTTAATTCGGTTTAAGCGGCGCACCGGCTTCCGCTGTGGCCCTGAGGAGTGATTAACCCTTCGGCCCCGGGGATAAAGACGATTCGGCGGCCTGGGTGTGGCCAGTGAGCGATGTGGGCGGCTTAGCCGGCGCTATGCATTAGCTGCATCTGCTGTCCGGAGGTGGAGGCGGGTCCAAGCCTGGAATCTAGGCCCCGGCTCTATTACGGCCCTCAGACCGGGACGGCTTGGCGCACCCTGAGGGGGCAGAGTGCAGATCATTGGGTGCCCCCTGTGGGGTAGCGTGTCGCCAGCTCGTCATGGCTGTGTCTAGGTGGGTATGAACCCGGCAGGGGTCACGCCACGCTGCTAACCGTGCACCCCTTTAACCTCAATGCTATCCCTGATTGTGCCCTATAAATGCCAATATGTTTCCTAATGGCACTAGGGGGGTGGCAGGGACTTATTTGCACAGCAGAGGTCCCAATCTGCCCCCCATGTGCTGCCATCACTTATCCCTATCCTCTTTAGGGCATCTGTAAACCTTTATCTTTAGGGCACCCCAATCACTCCCCATGTGTTCTGTATATGTGATGCTTCATTATCATCCAGGGACAGGACACTGGCACCTAGATATTAAATGATGAAGGATGCCAATGATTGCTTATCTGCAACAATCACCTTAAGAGTGTGCCAGGCCTCTTCAGTTACATAGGGTTGGTCACTCAGTACCATGCTCTATGTTCCTTAATCATTATAGGATTGCTAGTGAGTGTGTGGATGCTGTCATAATTTGCTTATTGTCATTGAATCATTTGCACCAGTCTGCAGAATGTCTGTTGTCTTGTTATGGTTATTTACAGTAAGGAAAAACAGTTGAACATTTTACTTTAATGGTTTAATATATTGTACTGTCTTATCTTTTACAGTTGCACTAATGTCTTTTTAATCACAGATGTGTTTGGAAACTCTGTATTACTGTTTGCTGTAGTTATGTTTTATTAATAGTGTTTCCATTGTATTCCACTGTGTTTATAATCTGTCTCTAATGACGTTTAATATTTTATTTTAATGTGGCTATACAAATAAAAAAAATATCTGTGATTCCTCCTCACCCCCAAATTGGGAATAAGAAAGCATAACCAATTATCAAAAGCTTTGTGTGGAATTATCAACATCCTAGGAATTATAATTTGCTTTATTGGCTAACTAAAAATATGTATTTGCTTTTGAGAAACAAGCAAAAACAGTTTCATTGCATGAGGTCTTCTGTCAAAGTAGCCAACAGACAAATTTGATACAGAGCTATCTCTTTGCAGTGCTGTTCTTGGGATGCATCTGTCAGTGGTGCTTTTTTGATATAACTATCTTGACTTTTAGTCCTAAGTGGGTTGTAAATTATTCCAATGAAGGAAACTAGTAGTTTTGATTACTATGTTTTTGATCTGTTTTTTCACTTGTCTCCCCAAAGCCAAATTTACAGTACACAATTTTACTCCAAAAAGTTAAAAAGAAGCTAATGGAATTATTTATTTCCAATTTGTTTTTTACTTTGTTATCTAAAAAAAACAAAAAAAACCCTGTTCCTTTGAACATAAATAATTAAATACTTCTTACTTTCACTGCTGAAACGTGATCATATTTAATCGTAGTCTGCAAGTTGGTTTGATGGCTTTCACTATTTATAATGGCAAGAGATGGGTGTAGAGTAAAAAAATATCTTGTTGACTGGTTGAAGGCAGGTAAAAATAATTTCCAGGGTGGTGTCTTATTTATTTTTCAGATTCTGTGAGTCTGAAGTTTTGTTATATATGGTGTGTGACAGGGTCATCAAGTTTATAGAGGAGTTACCAATTTCACAGTGAAAGCTAAAACCTGTTGAACAATTACCCACATAGTAAGTGAGTTGGAACATGGCTACTTGAGCTGTTCAGTAATTTGGTGCTAAGCACAGTGAACCGGATGCGTAGTTTGAAAATTAAAAGGAAAATAAATGGAAATTTACTCTTGGACAAAATTATGTTAAATTGTAGGAAGTTGATGCTTCCTAACACAAGTCTAAATAACTATAAAGCTGGTCTGTATCGATGTGTGAAATAAGCAAATGCAAAGTATTTGTACTAGCATTAAATTGAAGCTTCCTAAAGTTCTGCATGAGTTTTCCCAGGAATAACTTTCCAAATGTTTTCCCCCTTATCGGGCTCTAAATACGGTTTGGTATATTATGGAGTGATCAAAGAAGACTATATACTAGATGATAATCGGGCTGCTCAGACAATGATAAAACTGGTAGATTTGATTGGTTGTTTTAACACCAATCAAAATGGTCCATAAACTCTCCTGCCCTATAACCATACCGATTGGTGGGAGTAGAAGCCCAATAGTGTGTGTGTGCACTATTTAATATTTCCGATTACTGGTTGCCAGGGGTTTTATATAGTGTGTGGGTGGCATAAGAGCCGTAGAGGATATGTAGGACAGATTGGCACTTAAGTTGTGTGACCCAATTGTTTTAATATCTATCGTCTGTGGCTCTACTTGGGTGCACTTTGGCAAGTACAGGACCGCTAGATTTTGTGGTACTTTGACCTAAGATCTTGTTCAAATACTTCATTATGACAAGATCTCCATTAGACGTTTTATTCTTGTGGATTCCTGGACTGATACCTTGTGTTAAACTAGAGTAAAATACAAATGTCATTAAAAAGGTAAGCAATTGTGCTGGCTTTGCTTATTTACCAGATTTGATCCTGGCATTGTCCTGTCTAAATCTTTTATCACTGAAATGTAAAGTAAGTGAGGTGTGAGCACCACTTAAGTGCTTAGCATGGAACAAAGGAAAGAAGCTTTTTGTAGAAGGCGGAGCAATGTTCTATAAAGTTTTATAAGAAAGTATATGTTTGGATTTTTATGTAGTCTGATGAAATAAGGTTAAGCTGCTTTCTAGTATGACTTCACTAAACTGCAGAAAAGCGTAGATGTTGCTCATAACAACCAATCAGATTTTAGCTTTAACTTTCTTCTATACAAGATAATGTCAGTTAGAATCTGTTTGGTTGCTAGGGGCAACAACTCCCCTTTACCGCAGTTTTGTAAATCTAGCCCATTGTGTGCATAAAATCCTTTTTTGAAAGCATTCAAACATAAGGGAAAGCAGCCTTCAGTATTTACCTGTTAGTCATTTAAAATGTACTTAATTCATCTGCAACATGGCTCTGAGTCATTCTTTTGTGACCATCTTTCACTAATGTTTAATGTGGCCGCGTGACGGGGACTTCCATGTGTTAGAGGGATAATTTTATTGATCCTCTTTTCACACAGGGATGTGTGTGAATATAGGCAAATTGGGCCAACATAGGAGATGTTGAGATCCTGCACTTGGAAACGGTTACTAGGCAGTTGACAAGGTTTTTAGATGCTTACAAAAGCAGAAGACTGGCTAATTATGTATTATGCCACTGCAGTCTTGCTGCGTATCCCAACGAACTGTCATTGTCTAGTTTGACCACATGTTAAGAGTTACAAGGTCTAAGGTCTTTGCACACAGGGTGGATGTTAACCTAGTGTGGAAGAAAAGTGTAGCCGTGTCAGTACTGCTTAGCATCTGGCTAAATCAGATTATTGGCATTAGGGTCATTGTCGCAATGTGTGGCCATGTTCAACCACAGTATTAGTGTGTGTGGGGGCAGGTCCCATTTATGCTTCCAATTCAAAATGTAAACCCGTGCATTGCGTACCTATGTCTAGACAGAGATTATTCTAGGAGTCGACCGTAGTTCCCATAGTACAGTCTTAAAGTGTCTTTTTAGTCGCTGTCTTTATGATTTTTAGTTTTATATAGATATAACGCTATGGTGTTTTTGAAGCATGCTGATCTGTCACACATGCAGTAACATGGGTGGCTATTGGCATTAGACTGAAATCTCATGAGATGAATTGCCCAAGGGAGAGAAACCTCCCTGTGTTACTCAAGTGCAAATTTTTTATTTACTTTGCCTTATAAAATACAAAGCAATACAACATATTATAGTGCAGTCATATCATATGCTCCTGTCATTTAACATAGAAAGTGACAGCAGATAAGAGCCACATGGCCCATCTAATCTGCCCATTTGTTCAAAACTATACTGACCCTATTTACCCTCAATTTGGTTTACAATTTAGGATACCCTTATATTTATCCCAAGCATGTTTAAATTGTTCTACTGTATTGGCCTCAACCCCCTCAGATGGGAGAATATTCCACTTATCTATCACCCTTTCAGTGAAGTAATTTTTCCGCACATTTCTTTTGAATCTACCACCCTCCAGTTTGTATCCATGCCCTCGTGTTCTATTACACCTTTTCTTTTGAATAATGCCCCCTCCTCTAGCCAGTCACAACCCTTGATATATATGAAAGCTGCTATCATGTCCTCCCTCTCCCTTCTCTGCTCCAAGCTATACATGTTTAGTTCCTCTAGCCTTTCTTGGTATTTGTTACAAAGGCCATGGACCATTTTAGTTGCAAGGTAGGTAAGCTTCCAGTAATCATCAAAGCCCATCATAGCAACACTTGGTAGTTGTGTCACATGTGGAACAAGGAAGCGTGTGCTTAGCAGTCCTAGAATAAAGATTGTGTGTAACCTGTAAAGCAAGATTTCAGCCACTCCTCTCTTGCCCATACCCCCGGTAAAAAGGGAATGAGTTGGAGTTTTGGATAGGGCAGTGAGCATAGGAAATGCCTCTACTTTGACCCTATACCCCCCTCATATCATTGCTAGCACCTGCCCATTGTTGGCAGCTCATTAGCAAGGCAAGCAGTATGGCACTATTTACAGTACAGTTGCAAATGGTGAAAGGTTTGGGTACACCAGGTAGGGTTCATAAATCGCCTCTCTTCCGGAAGTTTGCATGAGGTTCAAAGTTATTCCATGGTTTTGATTTGGTGGGTGTTCGTCATGAACATTTCATAGATCTTAAGCACATAGGGCCTGATCCAGACCTACGCTCGGGTGCGTTTTTACGATGGTCGTAAGCGTAAAAACGTCCATTTGTACTTACTGTATGTGCGTGGGGCAGATGTTGTTACTTTTGAAACCATTCTCTAAATATGTTGTGTTGACGTATGTTACAGAGCAGATCTTTAGCCTGGTGTTGGGTTTTGTATGTGTGAGGAGTTCACTTCAGGGAAAGTGTCTCCAGAAAGCTGGGGTGGAAATATCCATAGCATGATTCAGTATCCCATGAAAATAGGAGTAATAAACCATAATTGAGCTTTCTCTTAGAGGACAGTATGTGTATTTAGTGTTTATTGTACCAGTATAAATGGCTGCGCTCTTTCACATCTCATATTTAGCTGATCAGTACACGTGAAGTATAAAATGCGTAACCTTTATAAACAAGATCGGGAAAAAAAGTTGTCCTAGTCATAACACAGCTGAAGTGTTTAAAATGACTATGTATAGGAATATATGTATAGGAATATATGCATTATCTTTCATAAGCTACTGACTTCCTGCCAGTACTCCATTAAAAAACATGGCAGCCAGCCTAAAACCTTGAGTTATTTCAGTTTGCACTTGACTATATGGGAAATGGTCTGAAATATTTCAAGTCTTGATCAGGCAAATCAACAAATGCCCTACTTTGTTTGGTAACAGTCTAATTAGTATTGTCCAGTGCAGCGGTTCTCAACGTCTTCCTTCCTTTTTAGTTTTTATTTATTTTTTTTAAAAAAAATGTACCGGTATTTGCTTTATTTTTTGAGTAACAATTTTTAGGGCAAGTTCCTCTTTGCATATCATGCAGATACATATATCTGTATTATGTTTACTTAATTTTTGCAATTGTTTTATCTTTTGCATTTGCTATTTAGTACCCAAGATATTTTATGAAATATACCCTCTAGTTAAAATAAAAGTATGCCTTCCTGGTCTACCACGCCACTAGTGGTTCTTGGTTGTGAAGCAGTGGCATAATGAATACTACTTCTGTCTTTGTATTTTAGGTAATGTCTCTATATGACTCTTGAACTTGGTTTTTCTTTGTGTATATGCTTACTAGGTATAACCATATTCATGGCACTGTTCTTATACCATGTTTGTGGGCAGTTACCGTGGCTTTATTTACTATAATAAAAAATAATATAAATGAATATACTATATTATAAAAATAAACACACACACTACTCACAAACTAATTTTGAACTACCATTGCCAAATAGGATCTTCCATTGTTAGTAGTATAATCTCTTATTGAAGATCTAAATAAGGGTCTGGTATAAAATGTCCACAAGTTAAAATGTCCACAGTTGAATATTATGGCCCGGATTCACACTTAAAGTGCTTCTTTTTGCGTGCGTATTTATAGGAAACGTTGCAGGCGTAGTAACTTTTTTTTTTTTTGACGCAAGCTACCTAGAATTTAGGCAACGGAAGTCCATTGCGCACGGCTTTGTAAATCGTACTTAGCGACATACGTACGGAAGGGCGTGGTTATCTTCCGTACGTGCGTAGTTTAGTGACAGTGGGTGGGGGGGAGGCATATAAATGGACTAATATGGGCGCAGATAGTCACGTACGACCGTACGGAAGACAAATACGCACGTAACTACACACGTAGAGTTAAGGTTGCCCTATGGACGCCGAAGTCACCGTACAACTGTCCTTGTGAGGGGAGAGGTATTGCCTTGCCACGTGCGTGCGTATCTTTGCGTACTTTATACAAACGCATCTGTGAATACGATCCTATTTTACATTGATCTTTTACAAACTGCTCCCATAATCCTCAGCTGCAATGATAAAGTAAATCAAATACAATAAAAAAAAGGTCAAAATAATATATATAATAATGATAAATGTAGAAAATGGCCTCAAATCGGTGGTGAAGCGTCAGGCGACTGTTTTGCCCTTTTCTGGCCTGATCCAAAGGTGTTTCTCTGCGTGATTTTCTATGGCGCATAGTGAGGAGCGCGCAGTTGCGGCCAATACAGATTCGAGCGCAACTGTAACGGCGGCGTCTTGCGTTCTAAGGTGGCGTGTTGAGGGAGGGAGGGCATGGAGGGATGTGGTCAATGTACAGTAAGGACCCAAGCAAGTGCCCCCCGATGCAGAGCCAACATACATACATACATACATACATACATACATACATACATACATACATACATACATACATATATGCGCAATACTAATTTTCAATTTGACATAACCAAATCCCCCTAAATAAAGCATGTAAATAATTGGTAATCTAGCCCATCTATAAAATATGTAGGTAACAAAAACAAAAAACAAACCTTGCTGACCGCTCTCTGAATCTGTAATATAGCTTCTTAGATTATTATGTAAGGTAATATTAAAACTCTCTCAATGTGCAGCTGACACAGGCTCTAAACGCCAGAAAGGCTGTTTTATTATTATTCTTTACTTTTATAGCAGAGCGGAGCTGGAAGGATGGGGATGAATGTATACTCCCTGACATACAGGCTGTGGATGGGCACTTCACATGACGCACTGGAGCATGATAATCCTCTGTACACACATACACTGATGTGTTATTTATTCTGTCTTTAATAGGAGCAACGCAGTATGTACCTCTGTAACAAAGTCCTCTATTCAACACACATCCCTGTCATCATCTCTAATAACTATCTAACAGCAACTCGCCTTCCTCCTGTGTATACATCTTTCCCTTACACCTGTGCCCAGCCGTGACTGCTGAAGTGCAGCCCCTTTACTTGTCCCTGACTCTGCTTCTTGGAGTAAGGGATTTGTGCTGCATTTTTATGGTCTTTAATATATTACAATACATGTGTGTATGTAACGAGTCTCCTTTATGTCCTGTCTCTTCTGTACCTGACACTTCCTTACTTCCTACGTTTATTTTACCTTATCTTTACATAGCATACACTGTACATGCTACAAATAGACTCTTCTGTTGCATATGAGGACGTATGTAAATTAGGCAGTGACCTAGTGACTCGCATATGTTTGTAGGAGTAATGGTACAGATCTAGATCCTAACAGTGGGATAGATGCGGAGTTATGACTCTGCTTCACTTGTAACACAGCGGGTATCTGATGCTGTGGACCCAGTCTTCTTTGCGGGTGAGGGGAAGCCATGCTTTTTACTCGTCCTGACTTGGGATACCTTAAAACGTCTGGATGCTATGAGAGCACTTACCACATCACTAATGTACTTTTTACATTCTTACCTCCCCCCATAAACACGCAGAGGAAGAGCTTCCGCTTCCTGTGGAAATGTTTACCAGAATCCACGTCCTTTCCTTTCACAGACTTCTGTGCCGTCCTCTGGTAAAAATGTGGATGGCTCGGAAGTGTGTGTCACGTGTCTTCCCCTTTCCGTGTAGCGTGTGAGCCGTCCTTACCCTGCCCTCCTGGTATGGATGCAGACCTGTACTGTAAATGCAATGCATGCATGGTTCCCCATCCAGACCTACGTTCCTGTTACGTTTCATCAAGTAGCGTATTTTCTATGCACTCCCCTCGCTCGTACATACTTTGGCCGTTTTAACGCTTCCCAAACCCGACCTTAACTTTTCAAAGTGTAGGCAAGTGTCGAAACGCGCCCATACTGTACGATTTAAATGCCTCACCCCTCCTCAGAAGCATACTTACAGGTGTCGTTTGGCTTTCAAGCCCCTTCGTTCGTAGTTACGCTGTTGATACTAGGCTTGTACGTACGTTCAGAGTTACGTGGCGTGTCATCTGCCGCGCGCATGTGCAGTACATAAAAAAATAGCGTTTTTACGTCTCTGGCTAGTGTACTTCTTTCTGGATCTACCCTATGGTTACAGAACGTGGCTATCTTCTAATCCTAACAATTGCAAAGCGGCATTTTACAGAGGGTTGGATTGGGTCCTTAAGTCTACTGTAAATAATAAAACGAAACCATCAAATTTGTATGTGTACCCATAGATACTTCCTCAGGGACCCCTCAGGCCTCCTCACCAAACCACTAGAGATGAGTGTCACCTATGGTTCTTTTACAATGTCCTTCAGTAATGAGCACACCTGTGTAGCAGCAAGGAGTCCTGGAAAATACGGACTGTTGGGGATCCCCAAGGAAACGCTGATCTAAGTAGATCAGTGATGTATGTTATTGTTCTTCTGTACTGCCTTATGTTACCAGGTGGCTTTATTTTAACCACTTTGTTTACTACAATAAATGAATTTACCACGTTTCAGCAATTAGTGTGTTCACTGATGGAAATGCATATATAGGCCCGGATTTACAACTGCAGACGTATTGCGCATACATCCTTAATTTACGGATAATGGCTACCACGCATGTGTAGTAACTAGCTTGCGTATATGTGGTCTTAAAGATCGCATATACGATACGTAGATTACGTAAAATAGTTACTACGCATGCATAGTGGCTATTATCGGTAAATTAAGGGTGTATGTGTAATATGTCCGCGGTTGTGAATCCGAGCCATAGCTCTTACCTTTTCTTACAGCAAAGTCAGGTGATTTACCTGGGGCGTAGTGTGTGTGTGTGTATTATGGCGCTTATCCCCAGGTGCCCACGGGAACCACTGGGAGGCTACAGTCGAGCTCCTCTCCCCTCTGTTACAACAAACCTGTGGTGAATTAAGCTGCTGTGGTCAGCCCTCATGCGTCGGTGCTGGGTGCCAGGTCCACATAAGTGTCATTTTATTGTTTATAAATAAACAAATTCATTTGTTTGGTCTATATGCTTTAATTAAATTAGTTGAACGCATAAATGTGACTCTTGTTTAAATAGCTCGGTGAATCTGACGGCTAGCGGCGGGTTAGCTCGTGTTTGTGATCTGTATTCTTGGTGACTTCATTCTCTCCTAAGTTGGGCAACACCTATTTTCCAATTAAAGATGACATTAAACATATTGACATAATCCCATTATACGGGTGAGCTCTGTGTGTGCATGAAAAATGTCATGTGCCAGTGTTTACCTTTCACCTGAAGCAAATCCGTCTACACTTGATGAAATCTCTTGATTGTGAATGTAAATATTTTGTCACATTATGACATCCATACCTGGCATCTCCTGCAGGAACAGAAATATAGGGAATGAATATTGAACTGTCACTGAGAAAGATAAAGTTCCATGTATGTTCCTGGGCTTTGGTGAGAGTATACAGCATGTAATAATATCTTGTAACGTTTATTTCTACAGTGTCATTGTCCTGATCAAGCACTCTGATATGTCGCCATCTTAACCATCCAAAAGTTTTACATTTTGTGCTTTGTAATAGGTGTAAAAAATCCTGCCCCCCCCCATGTAAAAACATACTGCAGACATCTTATACAAGTGTTGTACCTTGTACTGTGCTACGTTAACCTTGTGGTGCCTTATAAATACACATTAATCATAATTAGAAAGGGAAAAAAGCTATAGGTGCTGTAATCAGTAGTTGGGCAGCAGCTGTAGGGGAGATTTGCTCATTTCACCACCATAGTCATGTCTATATGCCAGTAAGTTAGGACCGAATTCAGAATTAGTAACGTTAGGTCACTTATGCCCGCAAGGTGCGTAGGTGACGTGATTTCACTGGAGGGTGCATGTGCCCTCCAGATGTTATGCTAGGGTTACTATAGTATCCCTAGCACAGTGTTTCTCAACCTTGGTCCTCAGGGACCACTAACAGTGCATGTTTTCCAGGTGTCACTGCTGGAGCACAGGTGTGCATTACTAACTGACACATAAAAGCTCTACAGGTGCTGCTCATTATATCACTTTTGAATCTTTAAGGAAACCTAGAAAATATGGACTTTTAGGGGGTCCCTGAGGACCGAGGTTGAGAAACACTGCCCTAGCGTATAAACAATGGCCGTCCAAGCAGATTTCCGAGGAAATGTGCTTCTCCTCCGCCCGCTAAAGTGGACGGGGGAAGCATGCTAAGTGTACAGTGTGGGAGGTGGCTCCCACACGGCAGCGGAACAGTGGCCGTACAGACCGCTGATCCGCATGATACTCTTAATGCAGGCTTATGGCAGCGTAAGCATAAAAGAGGGGAGTGATGGTGTATACACTCCTCTCTCATGTACTTACAGACACCCGCACACTTTGAAAAATGGTGTTGATGTATATATCAATCTAGGTCAAGTAAAATATAGTAGTCCATTTAAAAAAATAAATACATAAAAAATATCATTTTTAAATGTGCTTAAAATCGCAATGAGTGTTCGATTAATACATGAACTGTAAAATCAGTGTATTGGTCTATGCTTGTTACAAGTTAACACCGCTTACAAGGTCTTGTCTATTGCTAGAAAACGTAGCACAAATGTGGAGTGCAGACCGTGTGTGTGTGATTGTCACATCAGTGGTGAAAGCAGGACTGGGCTCTCCACAGTAAGCGGTCCTCTAACTTGTGGTTTTGTGTTTGTTTACCAGACCAATAATCTATCCTTTCTAGACCTAGGACACCAGAGAGGAAACACCTGAAGACCTTGACAAATGGTGGTTAGGTCGTCATGTGTGGTTTGGTTATCTTGCAATGCCATAATCTAATGTAAAGCTTCCACAAAGCAGTTACATGAAAGGGTTCACGAGTGTGTGATGTAACTTGGCCGGTGACCAAACCCCTCCTAAATTTCCAGTTGCCCTGTTATTGATGAGGCAGCAGCGTTTGACATATGGGAGCAGTGTCTGTATGGAACACATCATGCGTTAAACGTGTTCATATTTGAAAGGTTACACTAGTCAGTCTGTGCTCTGAAATCTATAGGACGTGTGTGTACGCCACGTGCGGAATAAGGAAGGACGTCTTCAGAATATGATCTCTATATGAAGCACAGTACAGCTCGACTCTCGCCGATAGCCAAGATAAGAAAAGTGACAAACGTGCACACTTCCTATTAATTTACCGGCAGGCGTTAGCGTTGCGTCATGTTGCTTATTATCACTCTGGTGTGCATGGCTAGTGTTTCGACACTTTTGCACGTCTGTTACATATCATTCAACAATCATTTCTAAATAAAGGCTTTTAAAGGTCCAGGGTGTCTCGCAATATAACACTTCTCTTATTGATGGTTACCTATTGGACAATATACGTGTTTACTGGACCTGACAGATACTGTGTTCCGTATTGGAAAGCTTTCTTATGGCAGGATGGGGTGATATGCTTGTTGGCAAGGGGGTGTATGCAGTGTGTACAGTAAGGGCTTAGGGCTTGGTTAAGCTCTTTATGTACAATTCTTGTTTCCGCATATGCCATGAGGGTGGCACACACTTTAAGACACTTCATGTGGCTCCAGCCCCCTGTAATCACCATCATGTGTTCCAGCCCCCCAGTATTCTCAAGATGGCGGTGGCGAGCCCCTCCTCTGCTACCTATTGACCAGACGCCACTGTCTTAAACGTGGCAGGAACTTTTTGAATGCGGCGGTAAGGTGCAGAATGTGGAGATGGCGGCAGCAGGCCCCTCATCGACTTCCGCCATCTCCACATTCTGTTCCTTACTTCTGCGTTCAGGATGGTGGTGTAGGTCCATAGGAGGGACCCTGGCTGCCATTTGCACATGGCAAGAATTTGTTCAGTGCAGACGGGGAGACACCAGCTGTGGGTCCTGATACTGGGAACCTCCTGCCGCCGCTAAAGGTAAGTAAAAGGGACTCGCGGTGTGTGTGTTTTTTCCCTGCCCCTCACCATTGGGCATGCATAGTAGTGTCCCAACATGTGCACACTACTGCGCATGCGTATAACTGTGGCGCGCAGAATGGCTTTTAGATAGATAATAATCGAGTGTTACAAGCTAATACATACGGAAAGACAGTCACTGCTACTTAAATACTTCTAGGATTAAATTGCTTCCTGGTAACCGGTTGCGGTGTGTAATGAGCCTTTTTCTTCGTTTAGGTTAGACCGCCTCTTCATTTTGCTGGACACTGGGACGACGCCGGTAACGAGAAAGGCAGCCGCACAGCAGCTTGGTGAAGTGGTCAAACTTCACCCTCACGAACTTAACAATCTCTTATCTAAAGTGAGACCCTTTACTATGAATGGGGATGATCTCTCTAGACATTATAACCCCCCCTAACCTATACATTTCTGTGCAAATAGGTCCTGATATACCTACGCAGCCCCAACTGGGATACACGGATAGCAGCCGGACAAGCTGTTGAAGCCATCATAAAGAATATTCCAGTGTGGAACCCGTCAACACGGCTGAAGAAAGGTAGCCATTAATGTACAATCCGTTCTAGAGTTGCGTTGGTCTCTAACTTGCCTCTATGTGTTCCGTTCCGGAGGCCGTATCTCAAGAGGCTTTCACCTGTATGGTGGTGTAACCAGGTACAGGAGGGTGGCAAGTTTCATAGGAAGAGCTGTTGAACACAATGACACGTGTGCCAAATGGAGCATGTTTAGCCTTTCAGTAAATCCTAACTGATAAGTGTAATAACCTTTACCACCTCAGATGGAAGGTTAACACATTAAAACAATGCAAACATGCTTGTGGTTAATATGACTATATTCTCTAAGGGCCAGGTTTACTAAGCTGTGGGTTTGGGAAAGTGAAGGTGTAAATCTAGCCCGAAATGTTAATGTCTATGGGGTATGCTGGGTCAGTATAGTTTCTTATCTGCAGACGCTTTCTATGTTGCTCCTCAGCTTGTACATATACTGGCCTGCCTCTTTCTCCCGGTGTCCTTGAATCATTAAAAATGTCTAGGAATTCATACTGAATATATAAACATCAAGAAATGCCCATCAACATGATGGAAAATGAGAAAGGGAGACGGGAGCGTAAAGCTGTGGTGGGGCACTTGAGAGGGAGGGGGGGGGTGTCTTGTAGAGAGCAATTCTGCTCCTGACCGCTGCACGTGTGCAGTAGTGTCACAGCGTTACTGTGCATGCGTTTATCGGTGAGCAGCAGAATGGCTTTTATTTCTATGTAGATGTCTAGGTATATTATAGGGTCCGTCACATCATGTGGGTGTATATATACTGGCAGACAGTGGGTTAAGCTGGCCATGGAGATCGTTCCCTCCTGGGCACTGGCACTGAAGGGTTAAATCCTCGACCCTCCCCTTTCCCCAGGTTACCCAGTGGTGGTGACTGGTGGGGTACTTGGTGAATGCTGGGGCATTTGGGAGGGGGGCGGTCGAATGTGGTAATGAATGGTGGGGTACTGGGGTGGGGGTGCAGTGAATAGCAGTGTCCATGTGCAGTGTGGTTCATTATTATTTTCTTATATATTTTATACTGTTTTTGCCCGTTGTTGATGTCTCATTTTCTATTAAAGCTTTTCTGTGTTCCTGGTCTGTATTTGAAATTAAGCTGAATGTTAAACACATTTATTCCTCCTATAGGTAAATACTTCTGAACCCTCAAATGTTTCTAGGTTTTCTTGTACAAGGACTGATACAACACTGTTTTTCTGGCTATTTTTAGAGGCTGGTTCAGTGTGTTCAAACGAGGACTCTTCTGCGTCAGACAGACTGAGCTTCGACAGGTTTGACATATCAAGGCTTCTAAAACACGGAGCCTCCCTCCTGGGCTCAGCTGGTGTTGAGTTTGAAGTTCAAGATGACAAATCAGGTATATTATACTTGCCAAATAAGTCCTTTTCCATAGAAACAAATGCAGTTGACCTGTCTAAATCAAGCTCTTGTTTTCTGTTCTTATGTCTTGTGAAGTGTATATAGTCTGTATTGTTTGTGCCTGGTCCATTGAGATGAGTTGGTGTCACTGGACCTCATCCAGAATTCTGCATTTCTCAGGGTATTTTAAGATTCTAAATGTGCTAGTACCCTGTGTGATGGCTGTTGTGCATCAGAGTGCGCTGCGTTCCCGCTGTGATGGTCCCATGGTGGGTGTGATTGCCTGCCCCACATATGTGGTATACGCACACACGGGCTTTAAGATTGCGCACACGTACTTTCCATATGGAAGAACTTGCGAGCGGATGTTCTGACAGATGTGGCACAAGATTGATGCCTTCAAAAGCTGTAATAAGTGATGCATGCATTGGCCTTTGTGGCTTGCGCTCTCCTTTTACTTAGTATTGGGGGGAAAAATATATTATATACAAATTTTTTTTTCATTTATATTAAGCAAATGTTTGCACTATTTTTTAGAGGTTCTATTTAAGGTTGAGTTTTAATTTCTTTACACCTACATCTGTGCACCCCTTATCTCCTTTTTCTATAAATTGACACATACAGAAATGGTTTCAATGATTTCTCCTTTGTGAGTAAAGGCACGGTCACAGGAACAAATTAGACCTGTATTATGTGGCAAGCGGACCTCAATAAACCTGTTTACATACGGGGGAGGCCTGGCTTCCCTGTCAGCACACCTCTATAGTGTATCTGCCATGTGACCTATTCACGGTGTTTGCCGCAATGAGCTCTGTATACACATAATCTATTCCATGTAATCATGCCGCCAGCTGCTGTATCTCCAGGTCTAGAAATCCCTCTCTTGCTCCTAGACTGCACCCTGGCCATTAGGAAAGATATCTGGTTGCCACACTACTTTCTGCTATGACCCCTTCACCTCTACCTATTACAGAAAGTCAGGGAAATGATTGCCTTAACTGGACAGGTTATTGCTGATAGTCATGACCTGCGTTCAGTCTATTAGGATGGTTTCCTCATGCTCCTTATTTTATGATCGCTACGGGTTGTCATTGTCTCATTGTGTTACTGGTGTGTAGTGTTACTTGCCTCTCAGGCTTATAAAAATGATCTAATCACATGACATCGGGGTAGATCCAGAGCCACGTATGCGATTGATTTGCCGCTAGCGTAAAATCGCTCATTAGTACTTATTGCACGTGCGCACGGTAGATGTTACGCCACGTAACTCAGAGCGTACAAGCCAGTCAGTATTATCAGCGTATCAACGTACAAAGGAGTGTGCCAACCACACACCACCCGTAATTACACTTTGAAGGCGGGATGAGGCATTTAAGTAGTACTGTATGGGTGTGCTTAGCAGCGTAAGTACGCGAGTGCAATACTTACGTTAGCGGTTACGCTGTGTAAAGTTAACGTAGGGTTTGTTAAATGCAAAACGGACAAAGTACATACATGCAAGTGCAGTGCTTAGAAGGCACGCTAGTGTAAGCACTCTACGCGTTGAAACGTATTAGAAGCGTAGCTTTGGATCAGGCTCATGTTTAAATAAAGTTGGTTTTGTTTTGTTTTTATGTTAAACATTTTCCCAACAACAGTTATAAAAGTGAGTGGAAAACAAATTAAAATAACAAGGTTAGAAAAGGAATTCGTACCCTCCTCTAATACATCCATCGGTCTCTATAGTCTGCTTTAAACAACAATTAGCCCATTCTCCCTTCCAGAAATTCATTCATATTATGGGCTGCTGCAAGTTCATCCACAAAACACAGTGCACAATGTTCAGGAGTAACCCCTTTACTGCGTGTGTTAATCAGGAGATAAGCGGGGGTGGATAGTCCAATGCCTGTTAGCCAATCCCATACAGCTGCCCATCAAGTCTAGACATATATGTGCTATGCAAAACTGTCTGTGGTCATTGATAAAAACAGACATCAAACATACAAAATTTCCTCTGGAAAGGACCAAATGTGTGTGAAAAATTAGAATTCATTCAAGCTGATATGAATTAGTAAATGGGAGATCGGAGAATCGCCACTCACATAACTTTATTGTTCACGTTCTGCATGCATGTCAGGAAAATGATATTGAACACTAGAGGAAGAGGTGGTTACAGATGTCCGTTAAGCAAAGTAATATTTAACATTTGTGTGTTCTAGCGGAAGTGGATCCAAAAGAAAGGATAGCTCGACAAAGGAAACTGTTACAAAGAAAACTGGGCCTGGATATGGGAGCTGCGATAGGCATGAGCACGGAGGAACTATTTAATGATGAGGACCTGGACTACATGCCGACTAACACCCTTGTAAATAAACCTGTAGGTAAACATTTGCTCTGAGTTAGGACAATGCAGTGTTCTCCCCAGGGCCTTTTAGCCAGGTGCCCCACCCGGCTATTTTAGCTTATGACCTGGCCAGACCTAACCAACACGCTGATTATGATCTCCAGTCCTCCATTGGGCTGTGAAGGCTTTCTGGCACTACTGCACCATTGCCAGAAGCAGCAGAAAGTCTGTACATCCCATTAGAGGACGACCACTGTCCGCTGAGACCTAAGGTCATATTAGCATCATTCTCACACAAAGGAGTAAAGCCATTATGTATGCGGTTTCAAAAAGATAGGTTGGGGTCATTCCGATAATGTCTGTATGGTATGGCCCCAAGATCTAGTCTGTATTGTTCTGCAGTCTCTAGGATGTAGTGTGGAAAGTATGGTGGTCACTAGGATGAAATTAGTATCGGGGCTGAAAGTGAGGGGGTATACGGGGGTATGACATACCATCATTTCACCCATAGGTTTAATAAAAAAGCTATAAATCTCCATTCACTTCTGTTATTTCTATATTTTTATACCGCCACTTCTAAATGTCTATACCACCACTTCTAAATTTACAGTACACTTCGACCACTGGTTAGTATTGTATGGCAGTCACTTGGATGCAGTGGGAATTGTACAGTAGAGACTAGGAAGCTGTTTGTATTGTACAGTAGAGACTAGGAAGCTGTTTGTATTGTACAGTAGAGACTAGGAAGCTGTTTGTATTGTACAGTAGAGACTAGGAAGCTGTTTGTATTGTACAGTAGAGACTAGGAAGCTGTTTGTATTGTACAGTAGAGACTAGGAAGCTGTTTGTATTGTACAGTAGAGACTAGGAAGCTGTTTGTATTGTACAGTAGAGACTAGGAAGCTGTTTGTATTGTACAGTAGAGACTAGGAAGCTGTTTGTATTGTACAGTAGAGACTAGGAAGCTGTTTGTATTGTACAGTAGAGACTAGGAAGCTGTTTGTATTGTACAGTAGAGACTAGGAAGCTGTTTGTATTGTACAGTAGAGACTAGGAAGCTGTTTGTATTGTACAGTAGAGACTAGGAAGCTGTTTGTATTGTACAGTAGAGACTAGGAAGCTGTTTGTATTGTACAGTAGAGACTAGGAAGCTGTTTGTATTGTACAGTAGAGACTAGGAAGCTGTTTGTATTGTACAGTAGAGACTAGGAAGCTGTTTGTATTGTACAGTAGAGACTAGGAAGCTGTTTGTATTGTACAGTAGAGACTAGGAAGCTGTTTGTATTGTACAGTAGAGACTAGGAAGCTGTTTGTATTGTACAGTAGAGACTAGGAAGCTGTTTGTATTGTACAGTAGAGACTAGGAAGCTGTTTGTATTGTACAGTAGAGACTAGGAAGCTGTTTGTATTGTACAGTAGAGACTAGGATTTGCTCTTATTGTTACAAGAATGTGTTTGGTATTGTATAATGCTCACATGGATACTGTAATGTAGGGTGGTTACTGGTGTTAAATGTTAAATTGTTAAACAGGAGGGCACAAATTTATAGTTTGCAGGGCGGTGTTGAACACCCCAGCACCGGCCCTGTCTCATTGCTCCACCAGTAGATCACAACCGACAGAACAAAAAGTTACAAGAAAAGCAGATTCTGATGCCTCAAAAGCTTAGTTCCCAGCAGTGCAGCAGCAGCGAGGAGCTCCGCAGTGGAAACGGATGTTTGTAGCCTTGTCAAGTATTATTTTTAGCAAATATCACCCTGCCCCCCACCCAGCTACTATTTAATACCACCCAGCTGACAAAATCTTCTGGGGAGAACACTGCAGTGTTAGGAAATGTTTATGCTGAATGTCTCTGACAATGGGGAAAGCCTCTGCTTCTATCGGGTTGAATTTCTTTTCTGCACTTGATGCTTTTACTTAAATGATGTCCGATTCTAGAAGCCAGTCATAACGTGCCAGGCAATCGTTTCTTTGTCTAAAGTCTACTTTGGTATCTTCAGACTCTCCAAGCTGCCGAGTTCATTGACTCCGAATTTCTCCCGGGTATGAGTAACAGACAGAAGAATAAAGCCAAGCGCATGGCGAAACTCATTGCGAAGCAGAGATCCCGTGATGTGACGGAGACCAATGAGAAGAGGTAACATTAGTCTCCATTGCTTGCTGGCTCCCTCTTTCACTGGCTCGTTCACTCACCCCTCACCCTTCCTTACTTCCCCAGCAGTGACAGTACGGATGGGGAGCCTGAGGAGAAGAGAAGGAAAGTTACCAATGTAGTCATCAGTCAACCTGCAACAGAGTCCAAAGTGCTAATAGACAATGTACCGGACAACTCTTCCCCGTTTGATGAGGTATATTGTTACATACGGGCACCTCCACTTGTGCGTTCCCCTACCAGTGATGACTTTTTACTGTATTGCAACCCATTCCTTGGTATTGATTGTGCATTACAAAGAATTGTGTATTTAAAAGAGACAAAGTGATACACATTTAGTCATTAATCAACGTCAACAGAAAGCTGTTTGTCTGTCCCATTGGAGCTACACACACAAGTGCGCGGGAACACACATTTATTTATGCAGTAGCCAATTAACCTACCAGCATGTTTTTGGTGTGTTGGAGGAAACTGGAGCACCCAGAGGAAACCCACACAGACAAAGGGAGAACATCCAAACTCCACACAGATGATGCTAGTCCCGGAATCGAATTCATGACCTCATGAGACAAAGTGCTACACACTGAGCCGCTGTGCTGCCCTCTTTTGAATTTGTTTCTGTCATTTGATCTGTTTGATTTGATTTGATCTGTTTGATGTCGCATGAAGTTACTAGTTAAGCTGTCCATGCGCAAGTGATTTGTCCAATTATCAGGCACCAGCATTTCTGATATGACTCTGATCTTTTGACATAAAAATATTGGGCGCTGGCCAATCGGCTATTTGAACGGAACAAGGGCCTCCCCCTTCTACCAGGGTTACTGGTCCCAACAAGAGAAGTGTAGGTTGCCGATATCAGGACCTTTCCTAGCTGGGAAATCATCCTGTTTATCGGTCTACCTTCTGCTGGGATGGATAATCGTTCTAGTGTTTGGGCGGCTTTAGAATAAAGGTTAGGATTCGTGTGTCTCGATTTGCCGTTCACCTTATCCTGAGTGTCTCTCTCTTTCATAAAGTCAGTGCTGATCTTTTGGCTCATGAATTCCTGTGTGCTCCTCTGCCTGTAAATAACTGCTGAAGGTTTCTTTCACCTTCTACTTTAGACCAAAGAGTGGCCCCTGGAGAGGTTTTGTGAAGAACTCTGTAATGATCTGTTTAACCCATCCTGGGAGGTGAGTTATTGAAGTATTATTGATGTGACTTGCATGCATCCGTTTCCAAGTCATTCTTCTTCTCTGAAGCTTAATAAAGACGCACTTTCCGAGTCGGGATCGTTCTTTTGATCATTCTATTTCCTTACTTCATCTTTTATAGGTGCGGCATGGTGCAGGAACAGGGCTCAGGGAGATCCTCAAGACACACGGTAAAAGTGGAGGCAGGATTGCTGACTGTACGCTGGAAGAGGTAAAGCAGACGGCAGCTTTGCAGTGGATTAGGACATGTTATAATAGCTGCTTAAGAAGAAGAGAGAGAATGATCTAAACCCTTCTATACAACTAGCTGTGATGTAGTCTTTGGTTAGACACTGCTATAAGTTATGTATGTGGTGGGTGGGCATCTGTTGGACATGTGTGTAGTAGGCACTGCTATAAGATGGGTGGGGGGATTCTGATGGGTGTTTTATTTCTGCGTTCATCTGCTGTAAAAGAATAATTCTTTGGCTGTAGGGAGACAACATGATTTTGCTTTCAAGCCAGGAAGCAGCATATTGCATTAAATGCTATAGTAATGGGTTTAAAACCAGATGAGCTTTTCTTGATCTCATCACTTTTGCTATCTCTGAATACAGAATTTGATACGTGGTCAGTTGGCTTACATTAAGCAAACGAATTCTGGTTCTATTTTGAGCTCTATTTAAATTGCAGTTAAAATATGCAAGGGCAATTTTCCACTAAATGCTTAAAAATTCTACTTGTTGAGGATGTGGCCAGAGAACAGCCAATCGATTTAAATAAAAAAAGGGATTTTAGTGACGCTGCAGCTAAAATAAGTAGACCCCATGTCCAAAACTACACAGGATTACAAAATGGGAAGGTAGGGGGTATTATAAGCACTCTAGGTGAATGATTGGTCAGGGAATAAGGGCAGTAGAATGTGAATAGACTGGGCTGCGGCATACAAATACTGGACCGTATGCAAACTTAAGTGTGAAATTAGTACGGATTCGCAAATATACGCGCCTATAGCTGCAAGGCAACAACATGACGCCCCCCTTGCACTTACTGATTTTAGCAGCCTTCTGCCACCATAGGGCAACCGTAACTCTGTGCCTATATTTGTGCTTAAGTTGCTTGGGTACGTGCGTACTTTCCTAACCATGCCCATGATAGGCCATTTAAATGCCTTCCCCCCCCACCCCTTTTCACTTAATTTCCTACGTACAGAGGACGGGCATGCCCCTTCAGATGAATCTCCCTAAGCACTGATTTGAAAACCGTGCCCAATGGATTTCCATGCTGCAATCCTACGTACCTTACGTAAAGAAAAGTTACTGCGCATTCGCAGTTTATCCAATTCTAAAAATACGCACGGAAAAAGTAGCAAAATCGTGAGTGTGAATACGCTCCACTGTCCTTGCTTTCACTGGTAGATGATGTGTACTGTAGAGGGATATCACAATTCACTACGTGGATACACAGAAAAAAAGAGAACCATAAGTTAATGAGCATAATTTACTGCATAAATCAAGCTGTATAAAAACATAGATTAAACTGTAACGTCCCATCGAAGGAGTGACTGCTCCATACACTGCTGTAGATTATGAAGATAAGCCGCTGTCCTTTGTGGTGCTGTTAAAACCCAGGTAGTTGAGTGGACCTCACACAGAGGTATTGGCACAGTGGTTGGAGAGGAAAATTCACAATGGCGGCACACTGGGGAGCTCCGCACAGCGCGTTTCGGGAAGGATTGCCCATTCTCACCAGTCCTCCAACTACGTTGAACCCAAAAAGCACTCCATAAGGGACATGCAGAAACAACATTTCTATTTAACTGATTCCATCACAATGTATTGTACAATGCTTCAGACAAGGTACTGGCTGATTTTAATAGGCCTCGCTGACAGAACGTGACCTGCTATAACTGTGTGACCATGGACCGGATGCTCATAGCAAACCCTCAACCGTGTAGCTCGGTAAGACGATCGGGTCTTTGTTCTTAATCCCAAGGTGGTCGCTCCGGTGCGGGAGACGTGTGCGCAGACCCTGGGGGTGGTCCTGAAACACATGAACGACGGCGGCGTTCAGAAAACGGTGAAAATCCTGCTGCGCTTATTGATACAAGAGCAGTGGGAGGTGCGACACGGGGGACTGCTGGGGATAAAGTATGCCTTAGCTGTCCGCCAGGTAACCTTCGTCTTTAATATCTCCGTGATACGCTGCAAGCTGTACATGCCCCTGATTTAATTGCATTAAGTTTAAATGACCCAAAATGTTTTACTACATTACAGGATTTAATTAAGACGTTATTACCGAAAGCACTTCCAGCAATAATTGAAGGACTTCAGGACCTTGATGATGATGTGCGGGCTGTGGCTGCAGCGTCTTTAGTTCCCGTTGTGGACAGTCTGGTCAAGCTACAGTTTAAACAGGTAACTGACGGTTTAATTATCCCCCCTCTGTTCCTCTACCCCCTTCGCTGTCTTCACCTCATCTACAATAGCTCCATGTTAATCATATCTCCTCTATAGAGAGCCATCATCTTTAATGCAAAAGATGAAATGGCTCTAAGGAGGAGATGTGTGCTATATATTTGTGAATGGATGCACCGGAACATATGTACTATAGTATCACTTGTTTATTATCTTGGCATCTGTGTTAGGTTCCCTTCATTCTTGGCACTTTATGGGATGCTCTCCTGGAGTTAGATGACTTAACGGCTTCTACCAACAGTATCATGACCCTCCTCTCTTCACTATTAATGTACCCTCAGGTTCATCAGTGCAAGTAAGTGCTTTACATTGTAAAGTTGATTGAAGAATCTTGTCTTGTAATACTGTATTAGTCTGTATCTGCAGACATTTGTTTATCCATATTCGACCGTTAAGTCACTCTTTCTGTCCCTACCAGTATCCAGCAATCCCTTACAATCTTAGTACCGCGTGTGTGGCCTTTCCTGCGCCATATTATATCATCCGTTCGAAAAGCAGCCCTGGAAACGCTGTTCACCTTGTTATCCACACAAGACCAGGTTAGTAGATTTGATTTTGCCATACGAGCACACTTTAACACACGCTTGTGTCCTGCATGTGCACCCTGGAACATTTCTACAATGTATGCTGATGTTAGCACATTTTAGATGCAAGTTGTCTGCTACGTGTTTAATTTGACTAAAATCATAATCACAACTTAGGTTTACCACCCCCCAACTTTTTGCTTGACTTCATTCTTTGAATGGATTTTCGACACTCGCTCTAGAAATTAAAGTGAAACCTTTTATGTACAGTAATCTTAGCGTTCAATTCATTAAATGGTGAGCTTGTTCTTATTTTACTATTTCTACCTTCCGTCTGCATATACTGTACATTTCGGGCTGGATCCAGACTTATGTGCTTGAAATGAGTTATTCCTGGGCTAAACCATGTTGATTGCAGGGGAGTCATATTTCATCTGTTGCAAACAGTATTAGAGTTGAGAGGTGGTGTTTCCTATCCCAGTCTAAATAACAGTGTGATAGTAAAGCTGGTCAGTATCTGTGCACAGTAAGCAATTCAAAGATATATCCCTGCATGCAAAGAATGCAATTAACTTGACTCCCCCTACAAGCAACATGGTTTAGCCCAGGAGTAACTCATTTCAAGCACTTACGTTTAGCAAGAACTAAGTTAAAGTAGAATACTAGAAAGATGAAGGGCTGGATCCATAGAGATGCATAGAAAAATATATCACCAGCTTGTTGTCCAGTGGTGAAGAGGAAGTAGCTTTGTAATTCGTCACGGTATAACAATTGCTATGTGAGAGAACTGGACAAGAATCTGGTGGAGATAACGCGTGACGTCTGAAACCACTATGACTGGCGTATGTGTGCACCTTCTGACTTGGTGTTTGAATGTAGGCAGTGTGGAGGGGTAGAAGGTAGAAATGTTGCAGCTGGTCTCCGCTCTGACACAATAGACCATTTCTATTAATCCAGCTCTCGCAATTGTCTCCTGTGTTTTTCAGAGCTGTACTGGCTGGCTCATCCCTATCCTGCAGGACATGCTACGGCATATATTTCAGATCTGTATTCTGGAGAGCAACCAGGAAATCCTGGATCTTATCCACAAGGTAGTATCTCCTTCCTCTGTGTCTTCGGATGTCCTGCCTGCTCCTACTAAATCGTGCTGGCCTTTCCACAGGTGTGGCAGGAGCTAATACGTAAAGCATCCGTGCAATACGTGGTGGCTGCCGCTTGTCCGTGGATGGGAGCCTGGCTCTGTTTAATGATGCAGCCGTCTCATCTTCCTATTGATTTGAATATGCTGCTAGAGGTGAAGCCCAAGTCAAAGGTGAGGTTGTTATTGAATGCGTCTTCCTGATATCAGCCCATACGTGATCTATGTTAAGTATAAAGACAACAGATATTTGCTCGTGGTGGTTGCAAAAAATGATGGTTGTCCTTTAGCAGTAAGGAGATAGGACCGGATCCAGACCCCTGCACGCTTTCCGTATGTGCGGCGGTCGGTCTGTCTTTCCGCATGAATGTGGGGTGAACGCCCTCTGTCACGCCCCCCTCTCGTTCGTAAATAGTGTGACTTACACAGCCTTAAGTCACGCTTGCTGAACAGTCTGACCGCTGGTCTGCATAAGCGGGACTTCATGCCGCACTGTACAGTTTACGTGCGCCGCCAACCTTAGCTGGCAGAAGGGAAGCGCAGCCCATTACTACGGATTTTCTATCTTACGGAACGAAGTTCTGTATGCTAGAAGTTAAGGACCGTGTGACATATACGTCCAGTATTTTTTTTTATTTTTTTACGTAACCTCATCTTTTTCTTGCGTAGATTGCGGAAAGACCGAATTTACGCAATCTACGTAAGAAAAATATACGTAGATTACGTAAAAAAGACTACGCATTCGCAGTAGTAAAAATCGCTAAACACCGGACGTATATGTTCTATGAATACGGGCAAATGCACATAACATTAGTAGGGCGCATTCGTCCTCCACGCAAAACACCTATGCCCTTTGCGAGCGTAAGTGGGGTGCCAGACGCCAGCCTGGATCCGGTCCGTAGCGAATAGCTTGAAGTGTTGTGGTTTCATTGGACACTGACCAATCTCTGCTCTGCAGGAAAAGGCAGGCGGGAAGCTCCGTCAAGGCCAATGCCAGATTAAAGAAACCACGCAGGAATACATTGCAGGCTCAGACAGCGTGACGGATGACTCTGCCACCAGGGACTACGTGGTGACCCGAGCCCGTGTTGCTGCTGCAAAGTCAGTATGTTACAGGAACTATAAACTTAATCTCTCTTGTGCTTTCTTAAGGGATGCGATGTGCACTAGCACCACACGCTGTCAGTCTTGTAATAAAATGCTGGACGTCCCTTGTACAGTGCAGGATTTCTGCCGTTTCTTATCTGAATAGAGAATACAACGTGCAGGACTGGTTTATTTGAACGAAGGACTAACCAAACCTGGGTCCTCTAAAAGATAACCTAGGATTTATTCTGGTTTGTCACCCACTGCTCCCATCGGGGTAGATCCAGAACTACGTTTGCAATACGTTTCCCCGCGTAGCGTATCTTCTTCGTGTGCGTACCTTCTATACACTCCCCTTGTCTCACCCCTTGAATGTTCATGTTTTGACCAAGATACTTTCCAAACCCTACCTTAACTTTTGCCCACGTAACCGCAGTGATCCGCACACGTACGTATGGGCAACACATATTTACGCAGCTAAGCACGCCCATACTGTACACTTCAAATACAAACCTCGTCTACATAGCGTATTTCAGACGTATTTTGGACTCCCGTAAAATTGGCACGCCCACACGTAAGTATTCACGTGACACATACGTGAATGGCCCATACGTTCACATTTACGCTACGTTACGGAGCGTATTTTCTATGGTGCGCATGCACAGTACTTACCAAAAGGCGATTTTACATCGCCACGCGTAAATTCGCTCACAAGCGTTGTTCTGGGTCTGGCCCATCATGCTAAATGATCTTCTTTAGACAGGCTGGATTTACAGAATGTTTGAGACGAAGTGAACAATAGACGAGCTTTATAACTGTAAAAGTGGATGCATGAAACCTGCTTTCTGGAGCAGTCGTTATCATAAAATAGAGTGCGCTGGTTGGCAAGTAGTAACGTCTTTTTATGAATAGGAGGCGTTTGTTGATCGTGTCTTCATATTAAACAACTCTGGGCTCTGCCACTTGTAGGTTGTCGGGATCGTTGTGTTGCTGTATCTGTGATCCCAGCGTGAACACGGCCTCTCAGGAGATCAAACCGGCCGAATCGCTGGCCCAGTTGCTCCTCTTCCATCTGAACTCCAAGTCCGCCTTGCAGAGGATCAGCGTGGCGCTCGTCATTTCTGAGTGGGCTGCCTTGCGTAAGGTAAGGTGACTAGTCTATTAAGGGAATGACTAATCTGTGGTTTTGAAAGACCAATGTATTCCTGTAGTCTAAATGTGGCTTATATGGGTCATCTGTTTTACCGTCCTTCTGCTTTATCTACCTCTATAGGAATGCAAAACCATACTGCATGCTGTCCAGCCACGGCTACTTGCCGTTCTTTCTGAGCACCTGTATTACGATGAGATAGCAATCCCCTTCACACGGATGCAGAACGAGTGCAAGCAGCTGATCTCCTCCCTGGCTGACGCTCAAATAGATATTCGGAGCAAAGTGAACTGCAGCGTGTTCACTATAGACCAAGCTAATGATCTGGTGGGTATGTCCTGTGGATTGCAAGATGCGTTTAACGCCTGCTCCGGGAATAACTGAATGAACTTCTGTCACAAATGCTGCACTACAAATATACACTTTGATATATAGACTTATTATTTTTCCTATCCGGTCCGGATTCACAGTTACGTAGTTTTCATCTTGCGTACGTTTTAAGAGTTTAGCTACTACGCTCAATTCTTAAAACTACGTAACTTTGAATCCGGACCTCCATGAAGAGGTCAAAGCATAACCATTCGAGTGAGTTATATAGCTCGTTATAAAAAGTGTTGCTGGTAAAGTAAGAAATTTTTTTTTTTTGTGTAACTTTTATTAGACTCTAACTATATGGCTGTAACTTTTTTCCTAGGTCACTACGCTGTTCAGTGAAGCCACTGCTCCGTGGGTTAATAGTAAACTGTACCAGCAGTTAGATGGAAAAAGGCAGCAGGTACAGATGACTGTAATGGAAACTAACCAGGAGTGGCAGGTGCTGCAGCTGCGTGTGCACACGTTTGCAGCTTGTGCCGTAGTCAACCTCCTCCAGCTCCCGGAGAAGCTAAATCCAGTTATCAAACCATTAATGGAAGCCGTGAAAAAGGAAGAGAACACCGTGGTGCAGAACTACGCAGCCGGGTGTCTTGCCAAGCTCTTACAGCAATGCATCACAAGGACTCCTTGCCCAAACCCCAAAATCCTTAAAAACCTCTTCAGTTCAGTATGTGTGGACCCCAATATCACACCTTCCGTGAGCTGTCTGGCCCCTGCCCTGGGCAACATGGACATCTTGAAAGGTACATCTAATGGCACGGAGGTGTTCATACTGCAAAGCTCTGTTATAGAGTTTCGAGTCTGGTTGTAGGGTTTGTCGTCTTCCACCATGTGCATCTGTTCTTTGTGTGCACCCACCAGTGTTTATAAAGATTTGGAATTTTGAACTCCATTATCTAGGCCTTGGAATCTGTCATGGTTAATAAACCTCACAATAGTACCCGATATGACTGGGGGCAATCGTTGGATCATATACAGGAAATGTAGCTTACTCTATAGTATATCTGTGTGATAGCCACGGGGTGTGTTGCATTGTGTTTTTCCATGTTGAGCATCTGTTTGTCAACACTAATGCGGAATTAACTGACAATGTCTGTTCCAACCCTCCTTCCTCCCAGCAGTTTATTTACAGGCCACTGATCGCCCACTAAAACTAAAGACAGTCAGCGTTGTGCTTCTTTCCCAGTAAGTTTAGCAGGTGGCAATCTCTAGTCCAGTGGTATTTGTTGATCCCTGCTGTAGTCAGACTTGTCCAACCCTGTGCTTCCCCTATTCTGACTTCTTCACACAAAAACACAGATACCACGTTTTAGCATTGTCTAGAAATTAGGTCATTTTAAAGTGTGTGAAATAAAAAAACGTATTTTGTTTCTGTACTCTGACACTTGGTTTACATTAATATGCATTATAAGCTGCCTGGAGGAATGGGTGGCATCTATTTTAGCATTATTATTTTTTGTGTGTGTGTATGAAGGCTGCGGTTTGACTCCATACCTCCATGGTATTAATGGCTTCAGCCTTAAGAGAAGCTTGTTTGCAATTTGTTTTACCGCAAATAAAATAAGAGTTTGTAAACCTCTCCTGAAATGAGTTTTTTGTTTTTGTTTCTTTTTTTTAAAGGTTCGAATTCTGAAAAAGATGGCACTTACCACACCGTCACAAAGCACCGAGGAATAATTACCCTGTACAGACATCAACAAGCTGCTTTTGCAATTACCAGCAGAAGGGGCCCAATTCCTAAAGCTACAAGAGCTCAGGTGGCGGATTTGCCGGCTGGAAGCGGTGGCCACGGGTCTCCAGAGTCTGATGAGGTACCTGCTGTCTCTCTCTCCATGCAATGCATGTTTTTTCCTTAACGACTTGCTGCGTCTGCATACATTTGCATCTCCTATTCCAACCAGGACATGCACAAAGGCTTAAGTCATTTGAAAGTAGCTGTTGACCTGTTTGTACCTGCGAGTAGTGGGGAGGGGGATGTTCCTGTGTGTTTCTTTATTCTGGTACTATAGCATTTTGCCATTGCTTTTACAACAAACTTTGCAAACAAGGGAGTAGATCCAGAACTACGTCCGTCTTCCATAGACTGATGTAATTCAATGAACAATCGCTACTGCGCATGCATAGTAGCTATTCATTGATCTGCGTATCGTTTTGATACGTAGATTGCGTCTATGCGGTCTAAAAGAACCGAAACGATACGCAGATTACGTACAATAGCTACTACGCATGCGCTATTGTTCATTGAATTACGTCCGTCTATGGAAGACGGATGTAGTTCTGGATCCGGCCCAAGGTAACTAAACAAAATATTTTTCTTACATACACACAAATAGTTATCCCGCTAAATGAGTGCTGATAATTTCTTATTTTTTTTTTATTTTAATACAGTATAGTGAATTCATTTTTATATCTGATATCTTCCAAGACCTATTTTATATCTGTATATTTTGTCTAGATTGTAGATAATTTATAGAAACTAAGACATAACTTATTACATAGACAGAAGCAAGTAGGCTATAATGGCGCTAAACAAATCATTTGTTCTCACTGTTCTAATGTATGAAGAGATCTACAGCTGCTCCTTATTACATAGAGCGCGTGGAGGCACTCTTGGGTACGTAAATTTTTACCCTAGATAAACTAAATGTAAATATTCAGTGCTCTGTAATTGCTTCTCCTCCCTGCGGGGGCATTACACTTGCAATGGCCAGTTTACTGTTGCATCAGATACGACAAATTGTCTGGGATTCCATGAGCCTCCCTAATCACTTGGCATGTTGGATATTAACTCTGTGCAGTGAGTTTCATCACACGTATCCCCTATGATGGGTAGATGCAGACTGTTCCTTGCCTCTGTATAATTAGCTTGTTTTGATACAGCTGGTTTGGTAAGCCAACATACTTCATCCTGGGGTTTGTGTCCCCCATTCATTCGTAATTATAAAATACATGACGGTTACCTGTAATGAGATGCTGCAACTAATGGGTTTTTTCTGATCCACTTTCATTATGCATAAATCTAGAGTTTAGGGTTTTGTGACAGTAACTCTTCTCTATGAAGCCATAGGAGGAATAAAACACTTTCGGCTTCTATATGCTTTGTTCTTAACAATCTTACTATGCTCAAAATTCTTGTATTGGGGAAAGTTCTGGTTACATGTTGCGTGTAATGAACATACCTGCTTGTACGAGAAATCCAAGTTCCATAAAATGTTAGAAACTAGTGTATAACAAGCTCCTAATGAAGGGCCGTACGTAAACATACGTAGATAACGTAAAAAGTGTACTACGCATGCGCAGTAGGAAAAACCGCTAAACACAGGACGTATATGCCCGTTAGCCTGCATAAGTCTGTCTGTCCCAGTACAACAGGTATCCGTTGCATTGTAGTGCGTTAAAGGAAGGATTGTGGTCAATTCTTGGAACAGGTCCTCCTGGGGTTCATTTATTGTGTGTTTTAATAAATTTGTGTACATGGTTTTCAAGGAGTCTACTTTTTAATTTTTTTATAGATTTATTTCCATCCTTATAAAAATGTGAATTTTTTGGGGGGTTCATGAAGCATTTTTTGTGGTTAGTAAGCCATCGTTAAAATTCTTCAGTGGAGCATTGCTGCATCAGGAAAAGATTACACTTCATCAGACAGAGTGTAGCGTTCCTCTGATGAGGACGAGTGTAGCGCTCCTCTGATGAGGACGAGTGTAGCGCTCCTCTGATGAGGACGAGTGTAGCGCTCCTCTGATGAGGACGAGTGTAGCGCTCCTCTGATGAGGACGAGTGTAGCGCTCCTCTGATGAGGACGAGTGTAGCGCTCCTCTGATGAGGACGAGTGTAGCGCTCCTCTGATGAGGACGAGTGTAGCGCTCCTCTGATGAGGACGAGTGTAGCGCTCCTCTGATGAGGACGAGTGTAGCGCTCCTCTGATGAGGACGAGTGTAGCGCTCCTCTGATGAGGACGAGTGTAGCGCTCCTCTGATGAGGACGAGTGTAGCGCTCCTCTGATGAGGACGAGTGTAGCGCTCCTCTGATGAGGACGAGTGTAGCGCTCCTCTGATGAGGACGAGTGTAGCGCTCCTCTGATGAGGACGAGTGTAGCGCTCCTCTGATGAGGACGAGTGTAGCGCTCCTCTGATGAGGACGAGTGTAGCGCTCCTCTGATGAGGACGAGTGTAGCGCTCCTCTGATGAGGACGAGTGTAGCGCTCCTCTGATGAGGACGAGTGTAGCGCTCCTCTGATGAGGACGAGTGTAGCGCTCCTCTGATGAGGACGAGTGTAGCGCTCCTCTGATGAGGACGAGTGTAGCGCTCCTCTGATGAGGACGAGTGTAGCGCTCCTCTGATGAGGACGAGTGTAGCGCTCCTCTGATGAGGACGAGTGTAGCGCTCCTCTGATGAGGACGAGTGTAGCGCTCCTCTGATGAGGACGAGTGTAGCGCTCCTCTGATGAGGACGAGTGTAGCGCTCCTCTGATGAGGACGAGTGTAGCGCTCCTCTGATGAGGACGAGTGTAGCGCTCCTCTGATGAGGACGAGTGTAGCGCTCCTCTGATGAGGACGAGTGTAGCGCTCCTCTGATGAGGACGAGTGTAGCGCTCCTCTGATGAGGACGAGTGTAGCGCTCCTCTGATGAGGACGAGTGTAGCGCTCCTCTGATGAGGACGAGTGTAGCGCTCCTCTGATGAGGACGAGTGTAGCGCTCCTCTGATGAGGACGAGTGTAGCGCTCCTCTGATGAGGACGAGTGTAGCGCTCCTCTGATGAGGACGAGTGTAGCGCTCCTCTGATGAGGACGAGTGTAGCGCTCCTCTGATGAGGACGAGTGTAGCGCTCCTCTGATGAGGACGAGTGTAGCGCTCCTCTGATGAGGACGAGTGTAGCGCTCCTCTGATGAGGACGAGTGTAGCGCTCCTCTGATGAGGACGAGTGTAGCGCTCCTCTGATGAGGACGAGTGTAGCGCTCCTCTGATGAGGACGAGTGTAGCGCTCCTCTGATGAGGACGAGTGTAGCGCTCCTCTGATGAGGACGAGTGTAGCGCTCCTCTGATGAGGACGAGTGTAGCGCTCCTCTGATGAGGACGAGTGTAGCGCTCCTCTGATGAGGACGAGTGTAGCGCTCCTCTGATGAGGACGAGTGTAGCGCTCCTCTGATGAGGACGAGTGTAGCGCTCCTCTGATGAGGACGAGTGTAGCGCTCCTCTGATGAGGACGAGTGTAGCGCTCCTCTGATGAGGACGAGTGTAGCGCTCCTCTGATGAGGACGAGTGTAGCGCTCCTCTGATGAGGACGAGTGTAGCGCTCCTCTGATGAGGACGAGTGTAGCGCTCCTCTGATGAGGACGAGTGTAGCGCTCCTCTGATGAGGACGAGTGTAGCGCTCCTCTGATGAGGACGAGTGTAGCGCTCCTCTGATGAGGACGAGTGTAGCGCTCCTCTGATGAGGACGAGTGTAGCGCTCCTCTGATGAGGACGAGTGTAGCGCTCCTCTGATGAGGACGAGTGTAGCGCTCCTCTGATGAGGACGAGTGTAGCGCTCCTCTGATGAGGACGAGTGTAGCGCTCCTCTGATGAGGACGAGTGTAGCGCTCCTCTGATGAGGACGAGTGTAGCGCTCCTCTGATGAGGACGAGTGTAGCGCTCCTCTGATGAGGACGAGTGTAGCGCTCCTCTGATGAGGACGAGTGTAGCGCTCCTCTGATGAGGACGAGTGTAGCTAAGTTTATAGAAGGGGAGGGTTAGGGTCAGGCTGTGGGGAAGGGTGGGTTGGGGTCAGGCTGTGGGGAAGTGTGGGTTAGAGTTGGTGCGGGGAAGGTTAGGTTTATAGAAGGGGAGGGTTGGGGTCAGACTGTGGGGAAGGGTGGGTTAGGGTTGGTGTGGGGAAGGTTAGGTTTATAGAAGGAGGGTTAGGGTCAGGCTGTGGGGAAGGGTGGGTCAGGGTCAGGCTGTGGGGAAGGTTAGCTTTATAGAAGGGGAGGGTTAGGGTTAGAATAAGAGGAAGGGTTGGGGTAGTTTTTAACATTTACCTTTCGGAGCTCTGTGTTTGGTGCTCCGGGGATCGATTTCTATGTCTCATCGAGGCATAAGCAATCGAAATCACAGCCAGTTCGAAACTAGCCGTTCTTACCGGGGACCCACACCCCTATTAATAGACTTTCACACCTGTGCTATGCTTACACATTGGGAAGGGGTAGGATTGCTTGCGTTCTCTGTTAGGAATATTAGAAACCTGCTGGTGCTTTTATAAAAAAATAACCGTTTCCCACTTTGCAGGCAGATCATTAAATCTATGTATCAGGTTGTAATAAATTGTACATTTCTTTGTACTTAAGTGTATCCCGGCCCTTTCCCTCTCTTCCAGCTTCTCCAACATCTTCCTCATCTCTTCATGTGCCTGCAGCACCCTTACACGGCAGTCAGACACATGGCCTCTCGGTGTGTAGGCGTTATGAGCCGGATTGCTACCATGGAAACCATCAATGTCTTCTTGGAAAAAGTTTTGCCGTGGCTCGGAGCGATTGATGATAACACAAAACAGGAGGGGGCCATTGAAGCACTGGCATGTATCCTTTTTATGATCATATGAAATGGTTTTCCCAACTTCGTTGCTTTCATATTTTCTTTTCATTAGTGTAAAAGGATCCGTACATCTGACACAAATTCACTCTAGGTCTTTGATTAGTGTAAAGTGTATCCACCCAGCACTTACTCCCTTTCACAGGATTATAATGACACCACAACCAAATGTGTCGGCCAGTTGCAAAATAGCTCTCAGGCTTTGCTTTAATCCCGAAGCTTTAAAAATATGAAAGATCCTTAACCCCAGCGTGTCTGGTCTGCGAAACTCATTTAGTTTAGTGCAGACAAATGGGACAAGAGGTTGATGATCATTAAGTTTATTGGTAAACATGATTATGTGATAGTCTGTATAATGCATTCCATATTTTTCTTGATAATGCAAACCTTGAGCTGTATAACGGTTGTACATACATGTCCTATGGGTAGATCCTTTTTGGGAGACCCCCGCTTTCTACAACCGGCCATGCACAGGTCAGCCGCCGCTCTGTACACGCTCTGACTGCAGCTGATTAGTATGGAAACAGCGCTCGGCACAGAGTGCGGTATATAAATCTGGTCAGGTGACTGCCGCCAGCTACGGTACATTAGTAGCGTGCCGCGGCTTTCTATATGGAGCCTCCAGGGACTATTGGCGATAGGGGGTGACCAGAGCAGCTATCTGAGTATGGATAGCAGTTTTAGCCAGTCTCCTCCACTATTGCTCCCTGGCAGCTTCGTATACAGAGCCGTGGCTCGCTGGCAGGGCCCTTCCTAGGACTGGGGAATGGGCCCCAGTACATACGCCCTTGTGGCGGTACCTCCCCCTGGCAACTACTCATTAGTCCTGGGCCCCTAGTACATTTATACGCAAGAACAGTAGCCAGACTGCACATAGACGGGCCTGGTTGTGCACACAGGATTGTGCAATGCATCCTATTGGTGTGTGACACGCAGGACCTGGCACAACTGTTAGTTTACAACTTAACATTCAATCGGCAAAGGTATAATGGAGCAGCTGGATGTCGGCATTGTCCCATACATTGTCCTCCTCGTGGTGCCAGTATTGGGTAGAATGAGTGACCAGACTGACAGTGTGCGCTTCATGGCAACACATTGCTTTGCAACACTCATTCGACTGATGCCTCTGGAGGTAAGTGACCTTGCAGGATAGTCTGCCACGTTCTCTGCTTTGTTTCATGTAGTATCCGGTGATTGCATTGTATGCCTTCTGTTCTGAACTGTCACCACAAGCTGAACACGTCAAATATACTTTTCAATTGTATTATAATTTTTTGTTTTTTGCTATGAGCATATTTTTTATACACAAGGGTTTCTTTTAAGAACAGGACAGTGTAATAACTTTGTAGGAAAAACTTTATTTTAAGACCTACCTGCGCTCTGACCATAAAGAACACCTAAAGCCAGCAATGACGTGTGATCCCTCAAAAAAAACTGTTCATATAGTAATACCACACAGTTTAAAGTGCAGGCAGCTATATTACTAGATAGGTAGTTTGACACTGCCTCCAATGTCTTCTCAATCCCTCAGATATATATGATAAGAGAGAAAAAAATAGTGTAATACGTTCACAAACACTTATTTATTTATCACAAAACTTTAAAACATAAATACCAATTAAAACTGCTTTTAAAAGGTAAGGAAATAATAAAACCAGTTGTACACATAAAAAAAAAAAAAAACCCCTGCGTACCAGAAGTCCAGTCTCTTCTGCAGCCCTGTTTTAGCGCTGGGTCTTTCCTCTTGCTTTTTGTGTAGTGTAATAACTTTAGCAGCGACACACGATCGGTCAGTGTCTAAGGCTGGCACCATAACTTTAATTGATTGCATCAGTGCAGTGCTGTAGTCTAAGGCGTTCTGCTGTCCCTGTGCCAGGTTTGTTTCCATAAGTGTTCAGTCCTAAAGTTCACCTTTTATTTTTCTCATTTCTTGTAAATGATAATTACTTGGCTCATCGCTATGACATACAGTTTGCTGCATTATGTCTTCGGGCTAGTAACTCTCTGAAGATGCATTAAGTCCCCCAATCTCCTTCGCTGTTCGTTTTTAGGCCGGGATCCCAGATCCTCCCACCATGTCAGAGGACTTAATTAGACTAAAAGCCAGGGAGCGCAACTTCTTGGAACAGCTGCTGGACGGAAAGAAACTGGAAAATTATACAATCCCTGTTCCAATAAAAGCTGAACTGAGGAAATATCAACAGGTAACGCTCAGGGTGTTTTTATTCTGCCTGGGGGCTAATACAAAGACTTGTGTTCTGTGCAGCTGCCAGGCACATTATATGCTTCCTAATTAATCCTTTTGCTAGAGTCTGCTCAGGGCGAGATATGTTGTCTGGCTTAGAGTTCTTTTATTTAAAGATGTAGTAAAATCCGCCTCTTGTTTTGCAACTTTGCAGCTTTTATTGCAATCATTCTGTAAACGACTCTTAACGTTAATGTTTTGTTTCCAAGGACGGAGTGAATTGGCTGGCCTTCCTGAATAAATATAAGTTACATGGCATCCTATGTGATGATATGGGATTGGGAAAGACACTGCAGTCTATATGTATTCTTGCAGGAGACCATTTCCTCAGGTAGAGTATATCGCTGGTGTCTAGCAACACTCCTGCAAAGCTCACCACCCAAAGTGTAACACTTGCTCCGTATGACAGGTCCCAGGAGTATGCCAGAAGCAAGTCAGCTGACTGTATGCCCCTTCCCTCAATGGTTGTATGTCCCCCAACCCTGACGGGGCACTGGGTGGATGAAGTTGGAAAGTTCTGCTCTAGCGAATATCTGAATCCATTGCATTACACTGGGCCACCAACAGAGAGAGCCAGGTAGGTGTGAAGCATAGATAGATGGACAGGACTCCATGTTGCAGCAACTTGTAAGAGAAACTTTAATTATGCTTTTAAACCCATCAACACCATGTCTTCTGCTCCCCCCCCCCCCTACCTAATGTTTATGGGTCAAGAGAAGCAGTTTAACACGATATCTACTCACAGTACTTTTTTGTTTTTTCTTTCTCTTTGTGCAGGTTACAACACCAGGTTAAACGACACAATCTAATCGTGGCCTCTTATGACGTTGTGAGAAATGATATCGACTTCTTCAGGTTTGTCATAGTGTCAGAAGTCATATAATGGTGCTGTGGTGTCACCTCTAAGGTCTCTGCCTTTTGGTGCCTGTAGTAACATAACATGACCTCGCTCCTACCTACACCTCTCTCTCAATATCTGACCCACACAGAACATACAGCTATAAATCTGCCTCTCCTGAAAACATTCCTGTGTTCTCTCCACTCTTTTATTTAACACTTTCATTTCTTGTTTCAGAAATATGAAATTTAATTACTGCATTCTGGATGAAGGTCATGTCATTAAGAATGGCAAAACAAAATTGTCCAAAGCTGTAAAGCAGATAACAGCCAATTATCGAATCATCCTTTCTGGAACTCCAATTCAGGTGTGTGTGTGTGTGTGTGTGTGTGTGTTCTCAGGAATGTAGGGGACACAGAGTTCCCATAGCACCAGTGTGGCTCTTAAACAGTTGTTGTTAGAGTCTTTGTATAATGGTGATCAGGCAACTTACGAGCATTTCACATAGTTGCTGACTCTCCCGGAATGTCCGGGAGACATCCCGAAATTTGGCCAGTTCTCCCGGTATCCCGGGAGAGCCGGCAAATCTCCCGCAAGGGACTTGAGGCTCGTGGTTTCCATGAACCATGGCCTCAAGTCCTGCCCCCCTGCCTAGCAACACAAGTTTACTTGAGTTGATCATCAAGGGGTGGAGCTTAATGACCCAATTTGCATAAATTACACCGTTAAGTCCCACCCCCTGCATGCAGCTATGGCTTCCTTCCAGGAGATCCCAGAGGGAAGCTTTTAAAAGTCGGCAACCCTGCCATTATAGAACCCTTTTACTAATGCTGCTGTTACCAGCAAACCTTGTCCTCAGGTTAGAACACAAGCAGTGTCCTAGAACTGTTATCAGATATGGGGGTGGAAGTGCACCCAAATTCAGCCTTCTTCATGGAGCAGACATCACTCTGTGTAAACAAGATAATCAAACAATTCTCAGGCGTCCTTGTTTGTTAATTGCCCTGGTTTGTTCTCCATTCGATGTCCTGGTCTGTTCTCAGTTGCTCCTGTTCTCAAACATGCAAATGGGGAAAAAAACCATACAAAGTCTCCAGACTCTCAGCTGCTTATTCCTTCTCATTCCTCCTTTCCCAGAACAACGTTTTGGAGCTCTGGTCATTGTTTGACTTCCTCATGCCTGGGTTTTTAGGAACAGAGCGGCAATTTGCTGCAAGGTACGGGAAGCCTATTCTAGCAAGCAGGGATGCCAAGAGTTCCTCTCGTGAGCAGGAAGCTGGTAAGGAATGAAACGTCTTTCTGCTCTCGCATATCTTCGGTTATTAAAACTGCTTCCCGGTAATACTGCGTTTCCCCATGACCTGTACAGGTGTCCTGGCGATGGAGGCTTTGCATAGACAGGTGTTGCCTTTCTTGCTCCGCCGAATGAAAGAAGATGTATTACAAGATCTTCCACCTAAAATTATCCAAGATTACTACTGTTCTCTGAGTCCTTTGCAAGTGAGTTTACAATCCGTTTTATACGCTTTTTAATTTAGGAAATCGAAAATACTCCGTCTATCTGGTATATGGACGTCATGGACTCCAGAATATTTCAACATCTCTGCAATTCCATGTTCTGCTTCAACAAATGAGTGTCTGCTGCTTTTTAGGTGCAGTTATATGAAGATTTTGCTAAATCTAGAGCCAAAACAGATGTTGATGAGACCGTGTCGACCTCTGCACTGACGGAAGAGTGTGACAAGCCGAAGCTTAAGGCCACTGGGCATGTCTTCCAGGTAACCCATGACAACGGCAAAGTAAAAGCAACTGCTAAACAGGGCTGCGGGTGTTCTGTCGGGTAAAGCAAGCTATAGGGTCGCTTTTTTATTGTTATAATAAAATTCTCCAATTTCTAAATGAGATTTTACGGATTAAGGAATCTGGAGGTAAATTAGCAATTGTGAAGGGAGCAACGCCCGTTCAGAGAAGCTCCTGTAACTCTTATAGAATCTGAACTTCTAGTAATGTTGTTAGTAAACAGGGATGGAACTTTGTTGGTAGACAGGGATGGAACTTTGATCTCATTGCAGCATGATGGGGGACATTCCAGTAATTTAATATTTTTTGTCTCAAGGCGCTGCAATATTTACGAAAGCTATGCAACCACCCGGCTTTGGTTCTGTCTACACAACACCCAGAGTACAAGAAGATCACAGAGCAACTGACTACTCAGAACTCCTCTCTGCGAGACATTCAGCACGCTCCCAAACTCTCCGCTTTAAAACAAGTATGTGCACGGGGGGGACGGGGACGGATGAGAGGGATCGTTTGATAGGTGAAGAGTTGTTATGGCCAAGCTTCTTTACAAAATGAGTGTGTCTATAGACCTTTATTATTTGCAGCTGTAGGTATGATTAGTGTAGCACATCTCTTGTTTTATTTGTAGCACTAGGTTGTAGCTATTATAAGTAGATGCTGTGATTAAGGGAGTTGATATTTAAATCTGGGCTCTCGACCGCCGATTGTTGGGAACAGCACTGATGGGCTGAACAAGGTGGCTCAAAGTATAGTAGTCATTAGCAACCGTTCAGTGTACGCTTGGCAACATAGATTGCACCGTGCTAGCCTGTAAGCGCATCGCTGAGGTATATGTGCAGCTGTTTACCATGAATTTCTGTACTTTGTCTTTTTGTATGGCAGCTGCTTTTGGACTGTGGTCTGGGTAACGCTGGCACACCAGAGAGTGGCACTGAAGCTGTGGTAGCACAGCATAGAATATTGATCTTCTGTCAGCTGAAGAGCATGCTGGATATTGTGGAACACGACCTCCTAAAGCCTCACCTGCCATCTGTTACGTATGTACGGCTAGACGGGAGCATCCCTGCCGGCCAAAGACATTCCATTGTGTCCAGGTCAGTAACGGTCCTGCCAGTCTCATGCTGGAGCTTATCATTGACATCTGGGGAGCATGTTGTGGCTATAGGGAATAATGGAAATTATCCACAGCCGTTGTCTTTCTGTGCGGTGGAGAGGCCACACAAGCAGCACTGT